>CAJHNH020001979.1:242500-285000 GCA_905116865.2 Candidula unifasciata | reverse complement strand
GAAAGCAGCAAGTAGTACCCGTGTATTCTTTTGTGTGGGAAAATAATTAAACTGGTTAAACCATCTTTTAGAGACTAAGCAAGACTGGGTCATGCAAACAATATAAACTGATCAGATTTGCCTGTGGATTCAGGTCTTACTGTGTGGAAAATAAGAACAGACTCCCCAACAAGCATGTCACAGGCAGCTTTCTTTCAAGTCAGAGTGCATCTGCCTGAGATGCAAGGAATGAAACCAACAGCCTGGACACAATAAGCTAGATCTGTAAAACAGATGTGCAGGCAATGCTTAGGTTCTAGAACAAGACTAAGAACAAAAGTCCTCCAGACCAGAACTTTGTGATGGGGTTTACAGGCAGAAACAAATATGACTGACAGAAGAGGAAATGCCAGCAGGCAAGTATTCTCTTATAATATAACTGTTTCGTCCAACGGTCACTGGTGAACTTTATTTTTTCTGGGGATGCGTGTTGGACCAACATGAAGTCAGTCTGACAGCAATGTCTGAGACATTAAAGTGTCCATGGGATCGTGACCAGTCAATACCGAGTCTTGTAGCAGGCCAGTCCAGCAACTTGCTCAAGAGGATGGGGTGTGGAAACGTCTGCAGCCGGTAGTTGTCTGCTACAAGACTCGGTATTGACTGGTCACTATCCCATGGACCCTGTAAATACTGTAATGCCTCAGACCTTGCTGTGAAACTGACTTCATGTTGGTCAAACACGCATCCCCAGAAAAAAACTTACATCACTTTTTGGGGTTCAGTAAATTTGATGTACTCAAAAGTTTTGATTCACATATTTCTCTTTTGTGCAATGGAGTGATACAACACACACACCAAAAACACCATTAACACACTAATTTACCAAAAGGTTTATATTATTTCTGACAGGCGTGAATGGAGTGGAGTACCTGCAAGCACCAGTGGGTTTAATTTTAACTTAGAGCAACTCTGTGGAACTTTTTTTTTTAAATTGTTGAAACTGTTACAACACAGAAGTCAGTAGAAGACTATACATATGTGTGTGTGTGTTTGTGAGTATGTGTGTGTTGGGGGGGGGGGGAGGAAACTAGATTATAAGAAAACATGAGCCAGTCTTACCGTTGTCATGATGTCCTCGTCCATTTCCTGTTCTGGCTCTGCCCAGTCTACAGCAATGTTGTGACCCCACAACTGAATCCGCCCGGGAATCAACTTTCTCCTTGCCATGGCCGCCGCCCTATGATTTTCATACTCCACGAAAGCAAATCCCCTGTTCTTTGTTTTATCCGTGGCACTTGGGTATACAATGACATCCACAACTCCGTCTGTTATCTTGGACATTTCTACCATAATTTCCTCCTTCATTTTTGTTTTGGGGATTCCCCCTACAAACAATCTGCAGTTGTCGACACTGGAGCACACGCCGAGGAATCTTCCTTTCTTGATTTCGTAATTGTTCAATTCTTTAATGGCACGTTTTGCATCCTCCCTGTGACAGTAAGTGCAAAATGCAAACCCCCTATTGCTACCACTAAAATCCATCATTAATCGAAACTCGTAAATTTTTCCAATTTTTTGAAACACAGGAATGAGTTCATCCTCAAAAATATCGCGAGGTATTTTTCCGATGAATACTTCACATCCTCGTGAAGGAGGGTGACCGTCCCATCCTGGGGGAGGACCGCCGAATTTTCGTTGTCCGTTTTCTTGTACTAATTTATAACCAGTCTCATTAATTAGAGTTACCAGTGCTTTTTCGTTAGCAGCACCGGTGACTCCTTTAACCACAGACGACATGTTGACTGTAACAAGGCGCGGCTGAAATATTCCAAGTTCAGACGTAGTCTACCTGGCTTCTAAGTGAAACAAACATTTCAACTTCAAGCCTAGAGGACCTTGTTATCTACTGCCAATCAGATAGTCCGTTCACATCCGTTATGGAATAAGCCCCGCCCTACTCAACGTGGCCACTAAGAACGGTTTTCAGCTTTTAATTCAAGGGAACAATGAGCAGTTTTTTACAGAGATGTGTTTGAAGCTTTAAATTCAAGGGAAGAATGAGCAGTTATTTACATAGATGTGTTTGAAGCTTTTAATTCAAGGGAACAATGAGCAGTTTTTTACAGAAATGTGTTTGAAGCTTTAAATTCAAGGGAAAAATAAAGCGGTTATTTACATAGAGTGTGTGAAGAAGCTTTAAATTTAAGGGAACAATGAGCAGTTATTTACAGAAATGTGTTTGAAGCTTTTAATTCAAGGAAACAATGAGCAGTTTTTTTTTTTACAGAGATGTATTTGAAGCTTTAAATTCAAGGGAAGAATGAGCAGTTATTTACATAGATGTGTTTAAAGCTTTTAATTCAAGGGGAAAATGAGCAGTTATTTACAGAGATCTGTTTTAAGCTGCAAGCAGGGCTGGATTTAGACTTAATGAGGCCATGAGCTATGTAAAGCTGATAATTATTTTACAAACAGATGATATTGCTTTGGAATGTTATTTGCTTTCTTCCACAGATCTGGGATTTTTGCCTGAACCCAGTTGCTGCCTTGAGCATGTCTGCAACAGTATCTTCATCGTCCGCTGCCTTGCGCATGTCTGCAACAGTATCTTCATCGTCCCCTGCCTTGCGCATGTCTGCAACAGTATCTTCATCGTCCGCTGCCTTGCGCATGTCTGCAACAGTATCTTCATCGTCCGCTGCCTTGCGCATGTCTGCAACAGTATCTTCATCGTCCGCTGCCTTGCGCATGTCTGCAACAGTATCTTCATCGTCCGCTGCCTTGCGCATGTCTGCAACAGTATCTTCAACGTCCGCTGCCTTGCGCATGTCTGCAACAGTATCTTCATCGTCCGATGTCTTGAGCATATCTGCAACAGTATCTTTATCGTCCACTGCCTTGAGCATGTCTGCAACAGTATCTTCATCGTCCACTGCCTTGAGCATGTCTGCAACAGTATCTTCATCGTCCACTGCCTTGAGCATGTATGCAACAGTATCTTCATCGTCCGCTGCCTTGCGCATGTCTGCAACAGTATCTTCATCGTCCGCTGCCTTGAGCATGTCTGCAACAGTATCTTCATCGTCCGATGTCTTGAGCATGTCTTCAACAGTATCTTCATCGTCCACTGCCTTGAGCATGTCTGCAACAGTATCTTTATCGTCCGCTGCCTTGAGCATGTCTGCAACAGTATCTTCATCGTCCGATGTCTTGCGCATGTCTGCAACAGTATCTTCATCGTCCACTGCCTTGCGCATGTCTGCAGTAGTATCTTCATCGTCCGCTGCCTTGAGCATGTCTGCAACATTATCTTCATCGTCCGCTGCCTTGAGCATGTCTGCAACAGTATCTTCATCGTCCGCTGCCTTGAGCATGTCTGCAACAGTATCTTCATCGTCCGCTGTCTTGAGCATGTCTGCAACAGTATCTTCATCGTCCGCTGCCTTGAGCATGTCTGCAACAGTACAGTATCTTCATCGTCCGCTGTCTTGAGCATGTCTGCAACAGTACAGTATCTTCATCGTCCGCTGCCTTGAGTATGTCTGCAACAGTATCTTCATCGTCCGCTGCCTTGAGCATGTCTGCAACAGTATCTTCATCGTCCGCTGCCTTGAGCATGTCTGCAACAGTACAGTATCTTCATCGTCCGCTGTCTTGAGCATGTCTGCAACAGTACAGTATCTTCATCGTCCGCTGACTTGAGCATGTCTGCAACAGTATCTTCATCGTCCGCTGCCTTAAGCATGTCTGCAACAGTATCTTCATCGTCCGCTGCCTTGAGCATGTCTGCAACAGTATCTTCATCGTCCGCTGCCTTGAGCATGTCTGCAACAGTACAGTATCTTCATCGTCCGCTGGCTTGAGCATGTCTGCAACAGTATCTTCATCGTCCGCTGCCTTGAGCATGTCTGCAACAGTACAGTATCTTCATCGTCCGCTGTCTTGAGCATGTCTGCAACAGTATCTTCATCGTCCGCTGCCTTGAGCATGTCTGCAACAGTATCTTCATCGTCCGCTGCCTTGAGCATGTCTGCAACAGTACAGTATCTTCATCGTCCGCTGTCTTGAGCATGTCTGCAACAGTATCTTCATCGTCCGCTGCCTTGAGCATGTCTGCAACAGTATCTTCATCGTCCGCTGCCTTAAGTATGTCTGCAACAGTATCTTCATCGTCCGCTGCCTTGAGCATGTCTGCAACAGTATCTTCAACGTCCCCTGCCTTGAGCATGTCTGCAACAGTATCTTCATCGTCCCCTGCCTTGAGCATGTCTGCAACAATACAGTATCTTCATCGTCCGCTGTCTTAAGCATGTCTGCAACAGTACAGTATCTTCATCGTCCGCTGCCTTGAGCATGTCTGCAACAGTATCTTCATCGTCCGCTGCCTTGAGCATGTCTGCAACAGTACAGTATCTTCATCGTCCGCTGTCTTGAGCATGTCTGCAACAGTATCTTCATCGTCCGCTGTCTTGAGCATGTCTGCAACAGTACAGTATCTTCATCGTCCGCTGTCTTGAGCATGTCTGCAACAGTATCTTCATCGTCCGCTGCCTTGAGCATGTCTGCAACAGTACAGTATCTTCATCGTCCGCTGTCTTGAGCATGTCTGCAACAGTATCTTCATCGTCCGCTGCCTTGAGCATGTCTGCAACAGTATCTTCATCGTCCGCTGCCTTGAGCATGTCTGCAACAGTATCTTCATCGTCCGCTGCCTTGAGCATGTCTGCAACAGTACAGTATCTTCATCGTCCGCTGTCTTGAGCATGTCTGCAACAGTATCTTCATCGTCCGCTGCCTTGAGCATGTCTGCAACAGTACAGTATCTTCATCGTCCGCTGTCTTGAGCATGTCTGCAACAGTATCTTCATCGTCCGCTGCCTTGAGCATGTCTGCAACAGTACCTTCATCGTCCGCTGCCTTGAGCATGTCTGCAACAGTATCTTCATCGTCCGCTGCCTTGAGCATGTCTGCAACAGTATCTTCATCGTCCGCTGCCTTGAGCATGTCTGCAACAGTATCTTCATCGTCCGCTGCCTTGCGCATGTCTGCAACAGTATCGTCATCGTCCGCTGCCTTGCGCATGTCTGCAACAGTATCTTCATCGTCCGCTGCCTTGAGCATGTCTGCAACAGTACAGTATCTTCATCGTCCGCTGTCTTGAGCATGTCTGCAACAGTATCTTCATCGTCCGCTGCCTTGAGCATGTCTGCAACAGTATCTTCATCGTCCGCTGCCTTGAGCATGTCTGCAACAGTATCTTCATCGTCCGCTGCCTTGAGCATGTCTGCAACAGTATCTTCATCGTCCGCTGCCTTGAGCATGTCTGCAACAGTACAGTATCTTCATCGTCCGCTGTCTTGAGCATGTCTGCAACAGTATCTTCATCGTCCGCTGCCTTGAGCATGTCTGCAACAGTACAGTATCTTCATCGTCCGCTGTCTTGAGCATGTCTGCAACAGTATCTTCATCGTCCGCTGCCTTGAGCATGTCTGCAACAGTACAGTATCTTCATCGTCCGCTGCCTTGAGCATGTCTGCAACAGTATCTTCATCGTCCGCTGCCTTGAGCATGTCTGCAACAGTATCTTCATCGTCCGCTGCCTTGAGCATGTCTGCAACAGTACAGTATCTTCATCGTCCGCTGTCTTGAGCATGTCTGCAACAGTATCTTCATCGTCCGCTGCCTTGAGCATGTCTGCAACAGTACAGTATCTTCATCGTCCGCTGCCTTGAGCATGTCTGCAACAGTATCTTCATCGTCCGCTGCCTTGAGCATGTCTGCAACAGTATCTTCATCGTCCGCTGCCTTGAGCATGTCTGCAACAGTATCTTCATCGTCCGCTGCCTTGAGCATGTCTGCAACAGTATCTTCATCGTCCGCTGCCTTGAGCATGTCTGCAACAGTACAGTATCTTCATCGTCCGCTGTCTTGAGCATGTCTGCAACAGTATCTTCATCGTCCGCTGCCTTGAGCATGTCTGCAACAGTACAGTATCTTCATCGTCCGCTGTCTTGAGCATGTCTGCAACAGTATCTTCATCGTCCGCTGCCTTGAGCATGTCTGCAACAGTACAGTATCTTCATCGTCCGCTGCCTTGAGCATGTCTGCAACAGTACAGTATCTTCATCGTCCGCTGTCTTGAGCATGTCTGCAACAGTACAGTATCTTCATCGTCCGCTGTCTTGAGCATGTCTGCAACAGTACAGTATCTTCATCGTCCGCTGACTTGAGCATGTCTGCAACAGTATCTTCATCGTCCGCTGCCTTGAGCATGTCTGCAACAGTATCTTCATCGTCCGCTGCCTTGAGCATGTCTGCAACAGTATCTTCATCGTCCGCTGCCTTGAGCATGTCTGCAACAGTACAGTATCTTCATCGTCCGCTGGCTTGAGCATGTCTGCAACAGTATCTTCATCGTCCGCTGCCTTGAGCATGTCTGCAACAGTACAGTATCTTCATCGTCCGCTGTCTTGAGCATGTCTGCAACAGTATCTTCATCGTCCGCTGCCTTGAGCATGTCTGCAACAGTATCTTCATCGTCCGCTGCCTTGAGCATGTCTGCAACAGTACAGTATCTTCATCGTCCGCTGTCTTGAGCATGTCTGCAACAGTATCTTCATCGTCCGCTGCCTTGAGCATGTCTGCAACAGTATCTTCATCGTCCGCTGCCTTAAGTATGTCTGCAACAGTATCTTCATCGTCCGCTGCCTTGAGCATGTCTGCAACAGTATCTTCAACGTCCCCTGCCTTGAGCATGTCTGCAACAGTATCTTCATCGTCCCCTGCCTTGAGCATGTCTGCAACAATACAGTATCTTCATCGTCCGCTGTCTTAAGCATGTCTGCAACAGTACAGTATCTTCATCGTCCGCTGCCTTGAGCATGTCTGCAACAGTATCTTCATCGTCCGCTGCCTTGAGCATGTCTGCAACAGTACAGTATCTTCATCGTCCGCTGTCTTGAGCATGTCTGCAACAGTACAGTATCTTCATCGTCCGCTGTCTTGAGCATGTCTGCAACAGTATCTTCATCGTCCGCTGCCTTGAGCATGTCTGCAACAGTACAGTATCTTCATCGTCCGCTGTCTTGAGCATGTCTGCAACAGTATCTTCATCGTCCGCTGCCTTGAGCATGTCTGCAACAGTATCTTCATCGTCCGCTGCCTTGAGCATGTCTGCAACAGTATCTTCATCGTCCGCTGCCTTGAGCATGTCTGCAACAGTACAGTATCTTCATCGTCCGCTGTCTTGAGCATGTCTGCAACAGTATCTTCATCGTCCGCTGCCTTGAGCATGTCTGCAACAGTACAGTATCTTCATCGTCCGCTGTCTTGAGCATGTCTGCAACAGTATCTTCATCGTCCGCTGCCTTGAGCATGTCTGCAACAGTACCTTCATCGTCCGCTGCCTTGAGCATGTCTGCAACAGTATCTTCATCGTCCGCTGCCTTGAGCATGTCTGCAACAGTATCTTCATCGTCCGCTGCCTTGAGCATGTCTGCAACAGTATCTTCATCGTCCGCTGCCTTGCGCATGTCTGCAACAGTATCGTCATCGTCCGCTGCCTTGCGCATGTCTGCAACAGTATCTTCATCGTCCGCTGCCTTGAGCATGTCTGCAACAGTACAGTATCTTCATCGTCCGCTGTCTTGAGCATGTCTGCAACAGTATCTTCATCGTCCGCTGCCTTGAGCATGTCTGCAACAGTATCTTCATCGTCCGCTGCCTTGAGCATGTCTGCAACAGTATCTTCATCGTCCGCTGCCTTGAGCATGTCTGCAACAGTATCTTCATCGTCCGCTGCCTTGAGCATGTCTGCAACAGTACAGTATCTTCATCGTCCGCTGTCTTGAGCATGTCTGCAACAGTACAGTATCTTCATCGTCCGCTGCCTTGAGCATGTCTGCAACAGTATCTTCATCGTCCGCTGCCTTGAGCATGTCTGCAACAGTACAGTATCTTCATCGTCCGCTGTCTTGAGCATGTCTGCAACAGTACAGTATCTTCATTGTCCGCTGCCTTGAGCATGTCTGCAACAGTACAGTATCTTCATCGTCCGCTGCCTTGAGCATGTCTGCAACAGTATCTTCATCGTCCGCTGTCTTGAGCATGTCTGCAACAGTACAGTATCTTCATCGTCCCCTGCCTTGAGCATGTCTGCCACAGTATCTTCAACGTCTGCTGTCTTGAGCATGTCTGCAACAGTATCTTCATCGTCCCCTGCCTTGAGCATGTCTGCAACAGTATCTTCAACGTCTGCTGCCTTGAGCATGTCTGCAACAGTATCTTCATCGTCCGCTGTCTTGAGCATGTCTGCAACAGTACAGTATCTTCATCGTCCGCTGCCTTGAGCATGTCTGCAACAGTATCTTCATCGTCCGCTGTCTTGAGCATGTCTGCAACAGTACAGTATCTTCATCGTCCGCTGTCTTGAGCATGTCTGCAACAGTATCTTCAACGTCTGCTGTCTTGAGCATGTCTGCAACAGTATCTTCATCGTCCCCTGCCTTGAGCATGTCTGCAACAGTACAGTATCTTCATCGTCCGCTGCCTTGAGCATGTCTGCAACAGTATCTTCATCGTCCGCTGCCTTGAGCATGTCTGCCACAGTATCTTCAACGTCTGCTGCCTTGAGCATGTCTGCAACAGTATCTTCATCGTCCGCTGCCTTGAGCATGTCTGCAACAGTATCTTCATCGTCCGCTGCCTTGAGCATGTCTGCAACAGTATCTTCATCGTCCGCTGTCTTGAGCATGTCTGCAACAGTACAGTATCTTCATCGTCCGCTGCCTTAAGCATGTCTGCAACAGTAATTTCATCGTCTGCTGCCTTGAGCATGTCTGCAACAGTACAGTATCTCCATCGTCCGCTGCCTTGAGCATGTCTGCAACAGTACAGTATCTCCATCGTCCGCTGCCTTGAGCATGTCTGCAACAGTATCTTCATCGTCCGCTGCCTTGAGCATGTCTGCAACAGTACAGTATCTTCATCGTCCGCTGTCTTGAGCATGTCTGCAACAGTACAGTATCTTCATCGTCCGCTGCCTTGAGTATGTCTGCAACAGTATCTTCATCGTCCGCTGCCTTGAGCATGTCTGCAACAGCATCTTCATCGTCCGCTGCCTTGAGCATGTCTGCAACATTACAGTATCTTCATCGTCCGCTGTCTTGAGCATGTCTGCAACAGTACAGTATCTTCATCGTCCGCTGCCTTGAGCATGTCTGCAACAGTATCTTCATCGTCCGCTGCCTTGAGCATGTCTGCAACAGTATCTTCATCGTCCGCTGCCTTGAGCATGTCTGCAACAGTACAGTATCTTCATCGTCCGCTGTCTTGAGCATGTCTGCAACAGTATCTTCATCGTCCGCTGCCTTGAGCATGTCTGCAACAGTATCTTCATCGTCCGCTGCCTTAAGTATGTCTGCAACAGTATCTTCATCGTCCGCTGCCTTGAGCATGTCTGCAACAGTATCTTCAACGTCCCCTGCCTTGAGCATGTCTGCAACAGTATCTTCATCGTCCCCTGCCTTGAGCATGTCTGCAACAATACAGTATCTTCATCGTCCGCTGTCTTGAGCATGTCTGCAACAGTACAGTATCTTCATCGTCCGCTGCCTTGAGCATGTCTGCAACAGTATCTTCATCGTCCGCTGCCTTGAGCATGTCTGCAACAGTACAGTATCTTCATCGTCCGCTGCCTTGAGCATGTCTGCAACAGTATCTTCATCGTCCGCTGCCTTGAGCATGTCTGCAACAGTATCTTCATCGTCCGCTGCCTTGAGCATGTCTGCAACAGTACCTTCATCGTCCGCTGCATTGAGCATGTCTGCAACAGTATCTTCATCGTCCGCTGCCTTGAGCATGTCTACAACAGTATCTTCATCGTCCGCTGCCTTGAGCATGTCTGCAACAGTACAGTATCTTCATCGTCCGCTGTCTTGAGCATGTCTGCAACAGTATCTTCATCGTCCGCTGCCTTGAGCATGTCTGCAACAGTATCTTCATCGTCCGCTGCCTTGAGCATGTCTGCAACAGTACCTTCATCGTCCGCTGCCTTGAGCATGTCTGCAACAGTATCTTCATCGTCCGCTGCCTTGAGCATGTCTACAACAGTATCTTCATCGTCCGCTGCCTTGAGCATGTCTGCAACAGTACAGTATCTTCATCGTCCGCTGTCTTGAGCATGTCTGCAACAGTATCTTCATCGTCTGCTGCCTTGAGCATGTCTGCAACAGTATTTTCAACGTCTGCTGCCTTGAGCATGTCTGCAACAGTATCTTCATCGTCCGCTGCCTTGAGCATGTCTGCAACAGTATCTTCATCGTCCCCTGCCTTGAGCATGTCTGCCACAGTATCTTCATCGTCCCCTGCCTTGAGCATGTCTGCAACAGTATCTTCATCGTCCCCTGCCTTGAGCATGTCTGCAACAGTATCTTCAACGTCTGCTGCCTTGAGCATGTCTGCAACAGTATCTTCATCGTCCGCTGTCTTGAGCATGTCTGCAACAGTACAGTATCTTCATCGTCCGCTGCCTTGAGCATGTCTGCAACAGTATCTTCATCGTCCGCTGTCTTGAGCATGTCTGCAACAGTATCTTCAACGTCTACTGTCTTGAGCATGTCTGCAACAGTATCTTCATCGTCCCCTGCCTTCAGCATGTCTGCAACAGTATCTTCATCGTCCGCTGCCTTGAGCATGTGTGCAACAGTATCTTCATCGTCCGCTGCCTTGAGCATGTCTGCCACAGTATCTTCAACGTCTGCTGCCTTGAGCATGTCTGCAACAGTATCTTCATCGTCCGCTGCCTTGAGCATGTCTGCAACAGTATCTTCATCGTCCGCTGCCTTGAGCATGTCTGCAACAGTATCTTCATCGTCCGCTGTCTTGAGCATGTCTGCAACAGTACAGTATCTTCATCGTCCGCTGCCTTAAGCATGTCTGCAACAGTAATTTCATCGTCTGCTGCCTTGAGCATGTCTGCAACAGTACAGTATCTCCATCGTCCGCTGCCTTGAGCATGTCTGCAACAGTACAGTATCTCCATCGTCCGCTGCCTTGAGCATGTCTGCAACAGTATCTTCATCGTCCGCTGCCTTGAGCATGTTTGCAACAGTATCTTCATCGTCCCCTGCCTTGAGCATGGCTGCAACAGTATCTTCATCGTCCGCTGTCTTGAGCATGTTTGCAACAGTACAGTATCTTCATCGTCCGCTGCCTTGAGCATGTCTGCAACAGTATCTCCATCGTCCGCTGCCTTGAGCATGTCTGCAACAGTACAGTATCTCCATCGTCCGCTGCCTTGAGCATGTCTGCAACAGTACAGTATCTCCATCGTCCGCTGCCTTGAGCATGTCTGCAACAGTATCTTCATCGTCCGCTGCCTTGAGCATGTCTGCAACAGTATCTTCATCGTCCGCTGCCTTGAGCATGTCTGCAACAGTATCTTCATCGTCCGCTGCCTTGAGCATGTCTGCCACAGTATCTTCAACGTCTGCTGCCTTGAGCATGTCTGCAACAGTATCTTCATCGTCCGCTGCCTTGAGCATGTCTGCAACAGTATCTTCATCGTCCGCTGCCTTGAGCATGTCTGCAACAGTATCTTCATCGTCCGCTGTCTTAAGCATGTCTGCAACAGTACAGTATCTTCATCGTCCGCTGCCTTAAGCATGTCTGCAACAGTAATTTCATCGTCTGCTGCCTTGAGCATGTCTGCAACAGTACAGTATCTCCATCGTCCGCTGCCTTGAGCATGTCTGCAACAGTACAGTATCTCCATCGTCCGCTGCCTTGAGCATGTCTGCAACAGTACAGTATCTCCATCGTCCGCTGCCTTGAGCATGTCTGCAACAGTATCTTCATCGTCCGCTGCCTTGAGCATGTCTGCAACAGTATCTTCATCGTCCGCTGCCTTGAGCATGTCTGCAACAGTATCTTCATCGTCCGCTGCCTTGAGCATGTCTGCAACAGTATCTCCATCGTCCGCTGCCTTGAGCATGTCTGCAACAGTACAGTATCTCCATCGTCCGCTGCCTTGAGCATGTCTGCAACAGTACAGTATCTCCATCGTCCGCTGCCTTGAGCATGTCTGCAACAGTACAGTATCTCCATCGTCCGCTGCCTTGAGCATGTCTGCAACAGTATCTTCATCGTCCGCTGCCTTGAGCATGTCTGCAACAGTATCTTCATCGTCCGCTGCCTTGAGCATGTCTGCAACAGTATCTTCATCGTCCGCTGCCTTGAGCATGTCTGCAACAGTATCTCCATCGTCCGCTGCCTTGAGCATGTCTGCAACAGTACAGTATCTTCATCGTCCGCTGCCTTGAGCATGTCTGCAACAGTATCTTCAACGTCTGCTGTCTTGAGCATGTCTGCAACAGTATCTTCATCGTCCCCTGCCTTGAGCATGTCTGCAACAGTATCTTCATCGTCCGCTGCCTTGAGCATGTCTGCAACAGTATCTTCATCGTCCGCTGCCTTGAGCATGTCTGCCACAGTATCTTCATCGACCCCTGCCTTGAGTATGTCTGCAGTAGGGAGAGAGGGGTCAAGGGCTGTGAGCTCCTCGGTTCTGGGGTGTTTGGATAGGATCATAATATAATCTGAGCTAAGAATGTTTGAACACAGCACTCGCTGATGAATGATGCACTAGGACGATGTAGGTATGTCTTCATCATTCTTGCAGAATGCAACAAAACCAACTTTAGTTCTAACCATAGATGACGCGCCTTGCTTTGTAATGGACACGAATTTGTGTATTGTAAAATCTGCACTTGAAATATATATATATATATGTATGTATGTATGTATGTATGTATGTATGTATGTATGTATGTATGTATGTATGTATGTATGTATGTATGTATGTATGTATGTATGTATGTATGTATGTATGTATGTATGTATGTATGTATGTATGTATGTATGTATGTATGTATGTATGTATGTATGTATGTATGTATGTATGTATGTATGTATGTATGTATGTATGTATGTATGTATGTATGTATGTATGTATGTATGTATGTATGTATGTATGTATGTATGTATGTATGTATGTATGTATGTATGTATGTATGTATGTATGTATGTATGTATGTATGTATGTATGTATGTATGTATGTATGTATGTATGTATGTATGTATGTATGTATGTATGTATGTATGTATGTATGTATGTATGTATGTATGTATGTATGTATGTATGTATGTATGTATGTATGTATGTATGTATGTATGTATGTATGTATGTATGTATGTATGTATGTATGTATGTATGTATGTATGTATGTATGTATGTATGTATGTATGTATGTATGTATGTATGTATGTATGTATGTATGTATGTATGTATGTATGTATGTATGTATGTATGTATGTATGTATGTATGTATGTATGTATGTATGTATGTATGTATGTATGTATGTATGTATGTATGTATGTATGTATGTATGTATGTATGTATGTATGTATGTATGTATGTATGTATGTATGTATGTATGTATGTATGTATGTATGTATGTATGTATGTATGTATGTATGTATGTATGTATGTATGTATGTATGTATGTATGTATGTATGTATGTATGTATGTATGTATGTATGTATGTATGTATGTATGTATGTATGTATGTATGTATGTATGTAATGTATGTATGTATGTATGTATGTATGTATGTATGTATGTATGTATGTATGTATGTATGTATGTATGTATGTATGTATGTATGTATGTATGTATGTATGTATGTATGTATGTATGTATGTATGTATGTATGTATGTATGTATGTATGTATGTATGTATGTATGTATGTATGTATGTATGTATGTATGTATGTATGTATGTATGTATGTATGTATGTATGTATGTATGTATGTATGTATGTATGTATGTAATGTATGTATGTATGTATGTATGTATGTATGTATGTATGTATGTATGTATGTATGTATGTATGTATGTATGTATGTATGTATGTATGTATGTATGTATGTATGTATGTATGTATGTATGTATGTATGTATGTATGTATGTATGTATGTATGTATGTATGTATGTATGTATGTATGTATGTATAATCTTTGACAATTTTGTAAATTTGAAAATATCGTGACCTCTTGTTTGACCCTTCAGTTAGCAATTTGTGTTCTTGATGACATATCAGAAAACACAACCGCAGAGGCTAAATCGGACAACAAATGCCTGTAGAAGTCGGATGTGTCGGCAGAAAGGTGTAAATGTCGGAGCAAATGGCTACTAAGCATTTACGCCGTCAAATGAACGCAGTAGAAGAAGAATATCAAGAGAAATCCATTCTCATTTCAGTCAAAATCAGTCGATTCGTCGAACTGAAGAGACAGACAATCGCATTTACATACATCTGTTTGCAACTGGTCGCGTAAATTCTTGCGCATGATGTTCGCTCTCATTGTCACAGTCCTAGTCTGAGACTTGTCTTTTATTATTGTTATTATTATTATTATTATTATTATTTGTGGATAGAAAGTAGTTCTGTTTTATTTTTAAAGCATCCAAAAATACTTTTCTTGCTTGGATCACGGTACACAATTGAATCATGAATATCATCAAATACCGTGCCGACTGGCGTGGGCGATCATGCCTCTCCGTAATCTGCGATCCGCAACTGCGTGTATCAGTTCGTATGTTGACACGCCTCCATTGCCATGACAAAAGACTGTCAAGAATCTTTTCGAGCTGTCTTCCTCTGTCTTTCTTTCCACAAATCTTTCCAGTGGTTACAACATGTTCCATTTACCTCTCTCATAAAATGACCAAAAAATGATGACTGCCTCTTTCTGATGCTAGTGATAAGTTGTCTTAGGACTCCCGCCTCTTTCAAAACATCTGGATTGCTCTTTTAGCTGTCCAATGAATTCTACGGATTCTTTTGTAAAACCACATCTCCGAGGCCTCAAGATATTGTTCGGCTTGTTGATTCATCATCCAGGCTTCACAGCCGTATGTAAAAACTTGCTCTTTATAGCATGCGAGAATGTGTTTCCTAATCTCCAATGACGTGGATTTGTTGCACAAAATGTTCTTCATTTGTTCAAATACAGTGTTTGTGTGCTGTTGCCTAGCCTGTTCAACTGATGTACAGAAACCATTTTGAAAGACATTGTAGAATTACCAGCACTGAACATCAATGGTAGAATAATCAACAATCTGAGATATGCGGACGACGAGAGTAAGCGGGAGTTGCAAGACCTAGTGGAGCAAGTAAACAGAAGGAGTGCAGAATTTGGATTGGATATAAATTTGAAAAAGACAAAAACCATGATATTTAGCAAAGAAAATAATCAGCTAACAATGAACGGGGTGAAATTGGAACAAGTTAAAAATGTCTTATATCTTGGACAAGTAATAATATGTGACGGCAGAAGTGAAACAGAAGTCAAGAAAAGAATAGGGATGGCCAAAAACATTTTCAACAACATGCAAAAGTTACTGACATCAAGAGAAATAAGCAATACATTAAAAATGAGAATTGTCAAATGTTATGTATTCTCAACCTTACTGTATGGCACAGAGACATGGACAATGAAAAACCAACTGGAAAATCGTATCAATTCTTTGGAGATGTGGATATACAGAAGATTAGGTTGTATTTCATGGAAACAAAAGCTATCAAAATCAGAGGTACTGAGGAAATTGTGAATGAAAAGAGAGTTGCTAGGTGAAATAAAAAAGAGACAAGTGAAATATTTTAGCCACATTAAAAGACATAACAGTATTGTAAAGATCATCCTAGAGGGAAAGGTTCAAAGTAGGCGAGCAAAAGGCAGACAGCGTTACAAGTGGAAGGATAACATCAAGAGATGGACGAACAGCAGTATGAGTGAGTGTACATCAAGGGCAAGAGACAGGGCTTGTTGGAGATCCATTGCAGCCAACCTTCATTGTGGAGACGGCACCTGATTGATTTAGTTTTTGTTTGTTGCATTCTCTTTTTTTTTTTTTAAATCTCTGTGATACATCCTCCATCTGATGTTATCCATGTGCCTAGATACTTGTCTGTACTTGTCCTAAAATAACATCTTTGACTTTAATGATACATTTAGGCACTCTATTTTCTTTAAAATCACATTTTTTTTTCTGTCTCTTGATTATTCAAACCGAGGCCCATTTGATTGCTTTCCGCCACCACCGTGTCTATCAATTCCTGTAGTTCTGTCCAGTGTTGCCACTTTGGATCTTTTATATCCAAATTTAGATCTTTTTCATTGCATTTAGATACTGTTTTTGACGTTTAGATCGTAAATATTATTCTAGATTTTTTCATATGGAGTTAGATATATTATAGATTTTTTTTCTTTCATTGTCAATTTAATAATTACTGTGTAAAATATTTACTACAATATTTTTGTTTTGGTCTGGCACGTACATTGTGACAACTGCCATTACTTAAACTGTTATCAATTTAACCAGCTGTTGAAAGAATTATGAAGCAATGGCTGAAGTTGAAGACACACTTTGAAATAACAAGACAAAGTGAAAAGTGCTACACAGCTGAAATACTATATGGAATGTACAGTGATGAAAAAAATGTTGTCATTCATTCTCTTTTTATAACCTATTCTAATGGAAGTGCAAAAAGTTAATAAACTGTTCGAATCCTAACTTGTTGGTAAAGTTAAATTACTTGATGATCTCACCTTGCTATTTCACTCGGTAAAAGACTGGTGTTGCCAACTTCTAAAGCTGATTTGCTCACTTGCACTATAGAGAGCTATTTGGCTCCTAAACCACACCTTGGATATTAAATCGAATCAAAAATTGATGATTTAAAAACAAAAGGACTGTTAACAGAGAATNCAAAAAAATAGGGAGGGCCCCAAAAACTTTTCAAAAACTGCAAAATTACTGCATCAAGAAAAATAAGCAATACTTTAAAAAATAAATTGTCAAATTTTATGTTTTTTAAACCTACTGTATGGCCAGAGACATGGACAATAAAAAACCAACGGGAAAATCGTATCAATTTTTTGGGAGAGTGGATATAAAAGATTATTTGTTTTTCATGAAACAAAAGCTATAAAAACAATTACTGGGGAAATTGTAAATAAAAAGAGAGTTGCTGGGTGAAATAAAAAAAGAAAAGTGAAATTTTTTTTGCCACTTTAAAAAGACATAAAGTATTGAAAAGTCTCCTAGGGGGAAAAGGGTTCAAGTAGGCGAGCAAAGCAACGCGTTAAAAGGGGAAAGGGAAAACATAAAAGAATGGACGAACACAGATGAGTGAGTGACATAAAGGGGCAAAGCAGGGCTTTTTGGAGACCATTGGCGCCAACCTTCATTGTGGAGACGCACCTGATTGATTTAGTTTTTGTTTTTTGCATTTTTTTTTTTTTTTTTTTAAATTCTGTGATAATCCTCCCTGTTTATCCATGTGCCTAGATATTGTCTGTACTTGTCCTAAAAAACATCTTTGATTTTAATGAACATTTAGGCACTCTTTTTTCTTTAAAATCCATTTTTTTTTCTTCTCTTGATTTTTCAAACCGGGCCCTTTGTTGCTTTCCCCCACCCCGTGTCTATCAATTCCTGTAGTTTGTCCAGTGTTCCCATTTTGGATCTTTTTACCAAAATTTTTAGATCTTTTTCTTGCATTTAGATACTTTTTTGAGTTAGATCGAAAATTTATTCAGTTTTTTTCATATGGAGTTAGTATTTAAGATTTTTTTCTTTCATTGTCAATTTAATAATTCTTTAAAAATTTTTACTAAAATATTTTTTTTTGGGTTTGGCCTACATTTGACAACTGCCATTTCTTAAAATGTTACAATTTAAAACCCGTTGAAAGATTTGAAGCAAAGTCTGACAGTGAAGACCACTTTGAAATAACAGAAAAGGGAAAAGTGCTACGCAGCTGAATACTATATGGAATGTACAAGTGATGAAAAAAATGTTTGGTCATCAATTCTCTTTTTATCAACCTATTCTAATGGAAAGTCGCGAAAAGTTTAAATTACCTGTTCGCGATCCTAACTTGTTGGTAAAGTAAAATTACTTGATGATCTCACCTTGCTATTTCACTCGGTGTGAAAAGACTGGTGTTGCCAACTTCTAAAGTCTGATTTGTCGTCTGTATGTCTCCTTCACTATAGAGAGCTATTTGGCTCCTAACCCGAACACCTTGGATATTAGATCGAATTCTAAAATTGATGATTTGAAAAACAAAAGGACTGTTAAAAGAGAATAAAGAGAACACTTAAAAAAAAAAAAAAGAAAACACTCTGTCAAGATTTCCTTATCTCATTATTGATAGCAATTGAAGCAGAGACTTCCTGAAAATCTAGATGTTTTTTGAAAAAATTATTTCACCTTTTTGCTGTGAGCAACATACTTCAGCCATAATAAAGACCTACCTAAATATGTAAAGATATGAAATTTTTAGGGGGCTACTGATAATAGTGGTCTGGCGCGAAGCAGATATACCAGTTAACCAAAATAAGTTAGGCTGAATGGACAAACAAAACAGAAACGTTAAGACGCGTTTTAGAGTGAAGTGTGCAGACAATTGAAGGATTGACTCATTGACATACCAGACCACCTCTGTGAAGCACACTTTAAAGTTGGCCATGTGCACGTGCCATGATACTTACCCCCAACTCAGAAATGCCTGACGTAGAAAGAGTTTCAGTGCAGAGGAAATTATAATCAAATCTAACTTAAAAAACATGATGAAATTTGATCCTCTTAAATGCTATCGTGCCATTAAAATTCGGTCTGATGAGACTAGAAGAAATAACCTACTGTTCCCACTTATAAAGAAATTTAAAAACAGCTAAAAGCATACCAGGGGTCATTTTGGATCTGAAGCTTCAACTTCATTATCCAAGGCTAAAGTTTATCCTGTGGCTCTTGTGAGGCAGACATCAGTGAAGGTGGGGACATGATTATGTAGGGTAAGTCATAGCAAAAGCTATGTAATTTTTGACTTTTTCAATTTGGATGTTTTTTTCTAGATCTTTTCCACGCAGATTTAGATCTTTTTAGATATTTTTAGACACCGTTTTGGATATTTTTTGTCAAAGAAAAGTGGCAACACTGGTTCTGTCTGACTTGTCGCTATCAAGACCGTGTCATCAGTAGCAAGTTTCTGTTATGACCACGAACCACAACTCCTGGCTTATCCATAATAGATCTCATTTTATATTGACTGTATAATGAAAACGAATCAGGTGATAGTACACATCCATGTCTTACTTCCCATTTTATTCGCTGAAATGTTCCCAAATTGTTAGCAATTTGTATCGCTGCTGTTTGGTGCCACATGGTCTTTATATTTCGTATATGATTTCCATTATTGTTAAAATTTTCTAATAGTTTCATTATAACTGCATGTTTCACACTGTCAAATGCTTTCGTTTAGTCAATGAAGCACAAGTAAAGTTCTTTTTTTACTTTTATAGCTCTTTCCTGAAGAGTCGTGAAGATATGTATGGCAATATTTGTACCGTTTTCCTTCCACAAATCCACACTGTTCTTCATTAATTTCTATTTTAATCTGGTTTCTTATTCTTCTCATAATTATTCTCAGAAATATTTTTGTCACTTGACTCATAAGACTTATGTTGCGATAGTCTTCACATTTTAAAGTGCCTGGTTTCTTTGACAGAGCAAAAATATAGATTTTAATAGGTTATTAGGAATGTAAGCATTATTATAAATGTCATTTTACGATTTTGTTACTATTTCAATTCCATAATATCCCAAAGCTTTAATTTCTTCCTTTGTTATATTCAACTTGTGAAGCCAGTATGGTGGCAAAGGGAATCATAAGGGAATTATATATATATATATATATATATATATATATATATATATATATTATATATAAATATATATATATATAATATATATATATATATACATTGAAAAAGTTGACAAAGCGTCCAATCTGTGTAAAAAACATACAAAAGTAATATAAATAAAAACCTGGGCAAAACAGAATTGAAGTATCATGTTATAAGAAAAAGAAATACTCAAAGATGAGATACAAATTGAGAGAAATAAATAAAATCAGAACTGCTCACTAAAAGAACTAAACAGCAAGTCGCAATTTAAAAAAAAAAGTGACTTAGTTCATCGACCAATCCTGCTTTTTTCACGGGCAGCCGCATTAGTGTAGCGGATCTGAAGGTCGGGTTTGGAATCTGAACTGAGCTGGACTTTTCACAAATTACATTGGCACCCAGGTGGATCCAGCTCTGAGTGGGTTCCAGACAGAGTCTCGGGAAGTAAAGGCGGTCAGTGTGGTGCTAGTCACATCACCCACCAGGTGAGTAGTAGAGAGGAGCACTATGAGGTACATTTGAGAATTCGGCTCACTGTAAAATCGTTATTACAAATGCGCTTATATAGCCTATATTATGAAGGTGCTTCTTTATTCTATATGCACCTACCAATGAGTTTAATAAAAAAAAAAATATGATCTGCACCTCCCTAGCCTGAGATGCTATTTTTAAATCAGAGGTCAAATTACATAGGCGCCACTTTTAGATCAGTGGTCGCACCAGGGAAGGGTTCTGGTAGGGGCCTCATGATAGGGCCTCAAAACAGCTACTTTGCGTACGGGCGTCTAAAAAGGTGTTAGATATTACACGCTTTGGTAGCCTTGTTTGGAAGCCTCTATAGATGTCTTGTGTTGGGGCCTCCCCACGTGGTGTTGTAAGGCTGTCTTATTTTCTGCCCTCAAACCCTTTTGTTTTCAGTTAATACACAGACTGTTAGAAAACGACAATATAACACAGAGATATGCAACCCGTTATTTAGACACAAAGTTATAGAAGAAATAGATAGTCGAACCACCAAATAGATAGATGAATAGATATTTATAGTTGAATAGTACAGTTTCAACATAATATTCAAACACTTAGACAGTAGAGCGGTTAGTTTAACAGCCATATACAGGTTAACACACATATACACCTGAACAGTTATACAGTTGGACAATTGAACAGATAGATGTATAGTTAAACAGTTAGACAACATAACAGGTATATACAAATGTAACCTTGAGTTGCTTTACGATACATAGACAATTTTTGGGGGGGAACAAGTGGGGATGGGGGAATCACCGGCTGGCAGGTTTGTAAGTACATACATGTGAAATAGGGATGGATTTGATATCCTCTGTTATTTGGCATAACCATTGACTGGGTGATGAAACAATATTGTGTTGGAAACACCGGCATTGACTGGGTGATGAAACAATATTGTGTTGGAAACACCGGCATTGACTGGGTGATAAAACAATTTTGTTTTCGAAACACCGGCATTGACTGGGTGATAAAACAATTTTGTTTTGGAAACACTGGCATTGACTGGGTGATGAAACAATTTTGTTTTGGAAACACCGGCATTGACTGGGTGATGAAACAATTTTGTTTTGGAAACACTGGCATTGACTGAGTGATGAAACAATATTGTTTTGGAAACACCGGCATTGACTGGGTGATGAAACAATATAGTTTTAGAAACACCGGCATTGACTGAGTGATAAAATCAATATTGTTTTGGAAACACCGGCATTGACTGAGTGATGAAACACCGGCATTGACTGGGTGATGAAATCAATATTGTTTTGGAAACACCGGCATTGACTGAGTGATGAAACAATATTGTTTTGCAAACACCGGCAATGACTGAGTGATGAAACAATATTGTGTTGGAAACACCGCCATTGACTGGGTGATGAAACAATATAGTTTTAGAAACACCGGCATTGACTGAGTGATGAAACACCGGCATTGACTGAGTGATGAAACAATATAGTTTTAGAAACACCTACATTGACTGAGTGATGAAACACCGGCATTGACTGAGTGATGAAATCAATATTATTTTGGAAACACCAGCATTGACTGAGTGATGAAACACCGGCATTGACTGGGTGATGAAACAATATTGTTTTGGAAACACCGGCATTGACTGAGTGATGAAACAATATTGTTTTGGAAACACCGGCATTGACTGAATGATGAAACACCGGCATTGACTGAGTGATGAAACACCGGCATTGACTGGGTGATGAAACAACGGCATTGACTGAGTGATGAAACACCGGCATTGACTGGGTGATGAAACAATATTGTTTTGGAAACACCGGCATTGACTGAGTGATGAAACAATATTGTTTTGGAAACACCGGCATTGACTGAATGATGAAACACCGGCATTGACTGAGTGATGAAACACCGGCATTGACTGAGTGATGAAACAATATTGTTTTGGAAACACCGGCATTGACTGAATGATGAAACACCGGCATTGACTGGGTGATGAAACACCGGCATTGACTGAGTGATGAAACAATATTGTTTTGGAAACACCGGCATTGACTGAATGATGAAACAATATTGTTTTGGAAACACCGGCATTGACTGAATGATGAAACACCGGCATTGACTGAGTGATGAAACACCGGCATTGACTGAGTGATGAAACAATATTGTTTTGGAAACACCGGCATTGACTGAATGATGAAACACCGGTATTGACTGAGTGATGAAACACCGGCATTGACTGAGTGATGAAACACCGGCATTGACTGAGTGATGAAACAATATTGTTTTGGAAACACCGGCATTGACTGAGTGATGAAACAATATTGTTTTGGAAACACCGGCATTGACTGAATGATGAAACACCGGTATTGACTGAGTGATGAAACACCGGCATTGACTGAATGATGAAACACCGGTATTGACTGAGTGATGAAACACCGGCATTGACTGGGTGATGAAACACCGGCATTGACTGAGTGATGAAACAATATTGTTTTGGAAACACCGGCATTGACTGAATGATGAAACACCGGCATTGACTGAATGATGAAACACCGGCATTGACTGAATGATGAAACACCGGCATTGACTGAATGATGAAACACCGGCATTGACTGGGTGATGAAACACCGGTATTGACTGAGTGATGAAACACCGGCATTGACTGAATGATGAAACACCGGCATTGACTGAATGATGAAACACCGGCATTGACTGGGTGATGAAACACCGGTATTGACTGAGTGATGAAACACCGGCATTGACTGAAATGATGAAAACACCCGGCATTGACTGGGTGATGAAACACCGGTATTGACTGAATGATGAAACACCGGCATTGACTGGGTGATGAAACACCGGCATTGACTGAATGATGAAACACCGGCATTGACTGAGTGATGAAACACCGGCATTGACTGAATGATGAAACATGATGAAACACCGGCATTGACTGAATGATGAAACACCGGCATTGACTGAATGATGAAACACCGGCATTGACTGAATGATGAAACACCGGCATTGACTGAATGATGAAACACCGGCATTGACTGAATGATGAAACACCGGCATTGACTGAGTGATGAAACACCGGCATTGACTGAATGATGAAACACCGGTATTGACTGAGTGATGAAACACCGGCATTGACTGAATGATGAAACACCGGCATTGACTGGGTGATGAAACACCGGTATTGACTGAATGATGAAACACCGGCATTGACTGGGTGATGAAACACCGGCATTGACTGAATGATGAAACACCGGCATTGACTGAGTGATGAAACACCGGCATTGACTGAATGATGAAACACCGGTATTGACTGAGTGATGAAACACCGGCATTGACTGAATGATGAAACACCGGCATTGACTGGGTGATGAAACACCGGTATTGACTGAGTGATGAAACACCGGCATTGACTGAATGATGAAACACCGGTATTGACTGAGTGATGAAACACCGGTATTGACTGAGTGATGAAACACCGGCATTGACTGAATGATGAAACACCGGCATTGACTGAATGATGAAACACCGGCATTGACTGAATGATGAAACACCGGCATTGACTGAATGATGAAACACCGGCATTGACTGAATGATGAAACACCGGCATTGACTGAGTGATGAAACAATATTGTTTTGGAAACACCGGCATTGACTGAATGATGAAACACCGGTATTGACTGGGTGATGAAACACCGGCATTGACTGGGTGATGAAACACCGGCATTGACTGGGTGATGAAACACCGGCATTGACTGGGTGGGGCACATACAGTTGGAAGATCTTGATGTTGCTGACGATATTGCTCTGCTAAGTTATACAAGAGCAATGACCTGCAACAGAAAACAGATGATTCAGTAAATGTAGCATCAAGGATTGGACTACACATAAATCATGAATTACAGTAGCAGTTCAATTTACTTGTTAGGTAGTCATTTTGACAGTGATGGAAATACACACACACATACACACACACACACACACACACACACAATTATGACACACTTTGGCAAGGAATCAGCGGCTTAGCTTAAAGACAATATGCTACTCTAAATTGTATAGTTTTAGAACCAAGTTACGTATGCTCACTTCTAATGTTGTGTCACTTTTACCATATGTCAGCGAACGTTGGATAACAACTAAAAGCATGGAACGAAAGTTAAATGTATTCAGGAAAATCTTTCAGAGAAAAAACAGATAAGAGTAAAATGAGATTAATTCAAAAGCAGTAAAGAAGAAATAAGAGAAGATGTCTGGGCAACTACTAGTATCATCTGTTATAAGACAGGGAAGATGTCTGGGCAACCGCTAGTATCATCTGTTATAAGACAGGGAAGATGTCTGGGCAACTACTAGTATCATCTGTTATAAGACAGGGAAGATGTCTGGGCAACTACTAGTATCATCTGTTATAAGACAGGGAAGATGTCTGGGCAACTACTAGTATCATCTGTTATAAGACAGAGAATATGGTGCTATATTGGACACATCCCGAGAGGAAACTAGCATAAAAATAACAAAACACGCATTACAATTAGGAAATAAAGGGATTAACGAGGCGAGGACGTCCAAGAGAAACCCTAAGACGAACGTTGATGAGAGAGGTCAAAGCTGAACTGATTGCACAGGATAGAACTGAATGTAGGGAAAGACTGCCAGTCTATATGACATATAATGGCACAACAGGATATAACTGAATGTAGGGAAAGACTGCGAGTCCTGTATGACATATCATGGCACAACAGGATAGAACTGAATGTAGGGAAAGACTGCGAGTCCTGTATGACATATAATGACACAACAGGATAGAACTGAATGTAGGGAAAGACTGCGAGTTCTGTATGACATATAATGACACAACAGGATAGAACTGACTGTAGGGAAAGACTGCGAGTCCTGTATGACATATAATGACACAACAGGATAGAACTGAATGTAGGGAAAGACTGCGAGTCCTGTATGACATATAATGACACAACAGGATCATGAATGAATGAATGAATGAATGAATGAATGAATGAATGAATGAATGAATGAATGTATGAATGAATGAATGAATGAATGAATGAATGAATGAATGAATGAATGAATGAATGAATGATATATGTGTTAGAACTGAGGCCTCATATTCAGTCAGTTATAACCGGAGCCCATTTGCGCAGGCCACCTTAGCTCTTGTGTCCACCCAGCCTCAAATGGATACCAGGTACAGTCCTTGAAAGCAAAGGTGGCCGGCGCGATCTTGACGACATTACCCAGCGAGTACCGATTATTCTATCAAATAAAGGTCTAGCCCTATATGCCCAAAGTACTTAAAGGCGTGGAAATGGTCCTTGACTGTAACATTGCACCTGCAAGCTACTGTTTGAAGATCACTGCCTAATATGGCCACAGTACGTTCTTATCAGCGGTGGCTTTGTGTCAAGTGCCCGGCAGCAGTGTGTTGTAACTAAAGCAGGGTGTGTGGTGTTTAAACGTTTGTTACATCCTAGCACATTTAATCGGGGTAGTCCTAGTGTGAACATGGATCGGTTTTCATATTTGTCCATTACACACATACACACACACACATACACATGCACACACACACACACACAAACTTAGATTGAACACCGGCCAGCTTCTAGTATGATATGTTGCCCCACACAAACTTTGAACACAAGCCAGCTTCGAGCATGATATGTTGCCCCACACAAACTTTGATCACAGGCCAGCTTCGTGAATGATATGTTGCCCCACACAAACTTTGAACACAGTCCAGCTTCGTGAATGATATGTTGCCCCACACAAACTTTGAACACAAGCCAGCTTCGTGAATGATATGTTGCCCCACACAAACTTTGAACACAAGCCAGCTTCGTGAATGATATGTTGCCCCACACAAACTTTGAACACAAGCCAGCTTCGTGAATGATATGTTGCCCCACACAAACTTTAAACACAGTCCAGTCTCGTGAATGATATGTTGCCCCACACAAACTTTGAACACAAGCCAGCTTCGTGAATGATATGTTGCCCCACACAAACTTTGAACACAGTCCAGCTTCGTGAATGATATGTTGCCCCAAACAAACTTTGAACACAGTCCAGCTTCGTGAATGATATGTTGCCCCACACAAACTTTGAACACAGTCCAGCTTCGTGAATGATATGTTGCCCCACACAAACTTTGAACACAAGCCAGCTTCGTGAATGATATGTTGCCCCACACAAACTTTGATCACAGGCCAGCTTCGTGAATGATATGTTGCCCCACACAAACTTTGAACACAGTCCAGCTTCGTGAATGATATGTTGCCCCACACAAACTTTGAACACAAGCCAGCTTCGTGAATGATATGTTGCCCCACACAAACTTTGATCACAGGCCAGCTTCGTGAATGATATGTTGCCCCACACAAACTTTGATCACAGGCCAGCTTCGTGAATGATATGTTGCCCCACACAAACTTTGAACACAGTCCAGCTTCGTGAATGATATGTTGCCCCACACAAACTTTGAAGACAAGCCAGCTTCGTGAATGATATGTTGCCCCACACAAACTTTGATCACAGGCCAGCTTCGTGAATGATATGTTGCCCCACACAAACTTTGATCACAGGCCAGCTTCGTGAATGATATGTTGCCCCACACAAACTTTGAACACAGTCCAGCTTCGTGAATGATATGTTGCCTTTGTTGCCCCATTGCCGAGTATCTATTATTCCAAAAATACCCGCTGTTTGCGCGTGTCGATGTCAGCTGATTACCCGCTGTATGCGCGTGTCGATGTCAGCTGATTACCCGCTGTATGTGTGTGTCGATGTCAGCTGATTACCAAACACAAACTTGTTGGGAAGTTCCACCATGACTGATGTCATCTAGAAGAGTATTCGGTGTTGAAATAAACAACAACCAAACTGTGCTGCTTCAGCTGCGAGCAGTTCTGTAGGCTCAGCAATGCCAGAAATTGTCTACAAGACCATCTTAGAGTAAAACCATTACAGCGCTAGTCTGGAAAGTCAGTTGTAAAAGCTGTTAATTATTTTTAGGGGGGGGGGGGGAGGGGGGGATGGGTGTTAGAAGTTTGAAGTGGATTATATGTATGACGCTGACAGTGTGAATTCGCCCACATCATAACAATAATTGCATTCTATACCAGCACAGAAAATCTATGACATGTTTATTTTAATCAGCTTCCTGGTTGGCATTCTTGTATTTTCTTGATATAGTCAATGCATTTTGGCGTCGGTCACAATGTCTGCCCATAGCCTTCAGCCCCGTGTACTGCCAGACGCTTGGGATGCTGACGCTGTTGCCAGCCATAAAGTTGTTAGGACAATCCCAGCTTTGCAAAACTCCTTTCGTCTTGTTCTTATCGGTAGAACTGGTGGAAGTATGCACTTCAAAGGAAATACTCTAATTAGTCGTCTTTTACAACATTCTTGCTCAAACAGCTGTAAGGTCTACCTCCCTCCCCCTTTCCACTCCTCTCCCCCCCCCCCACACACACACTGGGGCCCCGGAACCCACACAGAAGATGCAAAACAAAAGAGTACACACTCTACCCATCATCAGTAAGTTATTCACTAGTTTCTGGTAACTTGACGTTATTCTACTTCCATCACAACTTTCTTTACTTCCCTTCCTTCCTGTCACTAGACGATTGTGTCACGTGTCTTTATCAGGGTTTCCCCTAGTAAGAAAAGACACTCTGAAGTGACATATTGTTGTGACAGCGGCTCGTATTGGTTTATGCAGTACTCCGCAGCTCCAACAACCATCCAACACCACATTAGGGATTTGATTACAACACTCATCTCTGTACACCAGTCGATCACCTCATCTACTGTCGCCTGTAACTCTTTAGCTATTTGATCCCGATCTCTCCCCTTCGTATATACATCATCTGCAAATGTCAATATTCTGCCAAATCCAGGTGTTTCCCAGTATGCAATCTTGCTCGTAAAAACATTGAACAGCACAGGTAAAACTGCAAAACCGTTTGGTAGTTCTGGAGCTATAATACATGGTTCAGAGGTTCATGAACCCAGGCGGAGAACTACCCGGCGAGTACACAAAACAGCTGCTATCCAGTTCACCAACCAAGGACAGACTCTCTTCTCCATAAGCGCTTTTATCAAGATACTGTATCTGACTCTGTTGTAAGCGTCTTCTAAATCAAGTGCCGCTACCACCGTTTCCTATCTGTTCTGGAAACCTTCGAAGGTATCAAAGGCAAAAGTGGCTGTATTTGACCATGTGTCCTTCCCCGGCCAGTAACTCCCCAATCCTCGTGGAAGGAGCTTTCTCTGTTCCAAAAATTACTGTAGCCTACCCGCCACTATCTTCTCCAACACTTTACCAAAGGTGTTTTGCAGTTCTATTACCCTAAAATCGCTGAGCGTTGAATGATTCTTGCCAGGCTTAGGAAGTGGAATCAGGTAGCTGTACATCCACTCTTCTGGGACTGAAGCTGTCCTTATGCTCTGGTTGAAACAAGCAGTCATCACCACCAGGACTGCATCACTCATGTCTTTCATGTGGGAATATCTAACCCCGTCAGGTCCTAGTGCAGTGTCTTTCGCCCTTTTCAGACACGTTTTACATCTTCCACCTGTATGATGTCTTCACAAAGTTTGTTCTTTAGGATAGCTGCCAGATCTTCTCTAACTGTGTCTCTGTTAACTTCATCATTGTGGTCTGTCTGTGAAATGAACCTTTTCAGAAAAGCCTTACCCTTCTCTTTACTGTGGTTAACAGCATACCGTCATCTCCATGAATTGCTCCTACTCTGGGCCCATCTTTCTTGAGCATCTCCTATGTCGCTTCCAAAACCTTTCCAATGTTTATCGTGCTCAATCTCATTAATAAAATGTTCTCCTTTTGATTTTGTTGTTTCCTCTGCTGCACTATGTTTGAAAACCTTTATCCTATCTTTCTTATCTCTTCCCGCCTACTGCAATTCTTCTGCGTGCTTGGGTTTTTTTTTCGCACTTTCTGTAATCGTTTTACTGCAGCTCTCTTTAACTTCCATGCCTGTTCAACCTCTGATGTCCACCATAGAGGCTGTACAAAAGTAGATCTGATATTCCTCTTTCATGCCCTCTGTCGGAGGCGTTCAGAAACGGTGTTTGTCATTCTTGAAAGACCCACGAGCTTTTTAAGACTTGACTGGATTTGGAGATCAATACCGAACATGGCTGATGATCGCTTCCGTGATCGTCTAGAACAATCTATTTGGTATCCGGTACTGCTGACTGGTTAACAAACGCCAGATCGATAGACGTGTCTGCATTACCAGGCCTGACAGCCATTCTGTTTGGCCTCCTTTCATTTATGCAGACAAAGTGTGCATCAGCAAGGGCAACTCTCTGTTGATTTTCTCTAGTACTGTCCCATCATTGTTCCTTGCATTGAAATCCCCACAAATAAGGAACCCGTTGCCAGGAATCTCCTCTGGGTCTTTCAGCCAGTCCTACTGTTGCCAGGGATCTTCTCCAGGTCTTTCAGTCAGTCCCACTGTTGCCAGGAATCACCTCCAGGTCTTTCAGTCAGTCCCACTATTGCATACATGATCATAAAGACCAGTTCCTGCAGTGTTTGCTTACAAGACTTCATTGAAAGCGTGTCATGTCACTAAATGATTTCATAAACACTACAATAATGTAAAGTCAACAGTGTGCAATATTGTGTCCTAAAATATGAGCTACTATAGGTAAGCAGACTGTTAGAAAAACTTTATCTTTTCATGAAGGAATTAGCAATCTAAAAAAAAAAAAAAAGTGGAAATATCTTTAAAGGACAATTATGTTTTTTTTTAAAGACGGAAATAATGAAGAACTTTTACACGTTAACAAAATTATAAGAGACAGCGTTACATGAGGTTCAAGAAGTGTCAAGACCATAAACATTTTTGAACCTATTGGTCTACTAGACACCCGTGTCGACACAATCACTCCATACATTGCATGATAGCAGAAAGACCCAGTATGTGAAATTGACAGCGTTACTTCTATGAGTGCCGTTCACAATACTTTCTGTTACTTGATTAATTCACGTTATCAAACAGCCGTGTTTGATACAAGAACTGATAGCAGTCCCTCCCCTCCCCGCGCTCCTACAACCACGCTCCTCAGCTGTTACCACAGTAAAAAAAATAGTCGCTTCCCAGAAAGAAAAGACCAAATGAAATCACCCAAGAGATAACATTTATAGCTAAACAAGATCATATTTGCAGCTAACGAACACAGTGTTTACAAATATATCACTATGTGTGTGTACACCTACAGAAATAGTTTTTAACGGGTATTTTTACAGAAACAGCCTTGAAAGTTGATTGCAGGTAGGGTTCACAGTTTACAGAAATCGTTTGCGAAAACCAAGTAACTGAATCTGCAACCATGACCAGACTGCAAGAACATATGTTGAATGTTGTAGAATATTGAATTAGGAATAATAATAAGAGCACTCGGGACACTCCCATAAGCGTTTCGTCCCCATCTTAAGCAGCAAGCGAAGAGTTCCAATTCCGACGGCACCAGTAACTGATTGTACATCCGTCTCGCCCTTCCCCTGAGTGCTGAACGTCTGTCAGATCCCCTGGTAACTCCTCGCAGCGCCATACTCTTCTGACCGTAATGATCTGTCTGTGCCTCTGTACTGTTCACTCGCTCCCAAAGGGCCCTCACAACATCTAGCTTATCATACACAAATTTACAACCACGTGGTTCAGCGCCTGCCAGTCTCTCTGTCTTTTCATTTCCAACACACAGTCATGACCTCGGGAAAATATCAAAAACATAGCTACCCGGGATCAATGAAGTGATTTGATGCCCGCGACTCTGCGCGGAGCTTGAGTAGTATAGAAGGTTGAAATCTCCCGATTGTTTTTCCTTTTTTTTTAATGCTAATAACCCTTCACATTGAAACTAGGGGAAAAAAACAATCCTCTGGAAGGTTCCTCCACATGAAACAGAAGAAAAAACCCGCTGGAGTGTGAATGTTCCCTCCACATAGAACAAAGACTTAAAAACTCTCCCTCGTCGCCCAGGGGGAAAGTAGGTTGTCATGGCTATATAGGCCTGTGAAAAAAAAATCGCATAGTGAGTTATGGGACAATCGGGTGGGCGACTATGTGAAAGAGTTTCGTTGGACAGCCAGTTGACGAGACGAATCCTTTACTAGATGGACACGGTAGCCTCCTTGAAGAACCGTTGAAAAGACATATATGGGTACAGAAGTAGCTCTGTGAAGACGATAAAGGTGACGACAAAAACGACGACGAAGCCGACGATGAAGACGACGAGGAAGACGACCATTAAGACGGCGACGAAAACTACGATAAAAACAACGATTAAGAAGACGACGAAGACCACGATGAAGGCGATGATGAATGCGACGATGAAGACGACGAAGACGACGATAAGGGCGACGACGAAGGGGACGACGAAGAGAACAAAGCTGACGTCGAAGACTACGATGAAGACGACGCCTCGCGTCTTTTTAATCTGCGGAAGCTGTCTGTTTCCAGGTGGTCCAGATGACGCTCATATGTAGGTTCCGGGGTTCCAATGTGGGGAGTTGGGGGTAAGGAATAGTGCAGGAACAGGAAGCAGTTGGAGAAGTATGTAGAGTGACTTAGTATGTTCCAGACGATAAAGACATTCATCTTTTTAATATGTACAAAGACGCTGAGCTCCTAATGAAACATATAACCTCCCATTAAGTGCCTGACACGACGACTTGTCCCTCTCCTGGAACATCCACCTCTAACCTTTTGTGACATACCACCAATTAAATTTAGTCAATATTCCTATTTTGTTTATATATATATATATATATATATATATACATACATACATACATACATACATACATACATACATACATACATACATACATACATACATACATACATACATACATACATACATACATACATACATACATACATACATACATACATACATACATACATACATACATACATACATACATACATACATACATACATACATACATACATACATACATACATACATACATACATACATACATACATACATACATACATACATACATACATACATACATACATACATACATACATACATACATACATACATACATACATACATACATACATACATACATACATACATACATACATACATACATACATACATACATACATACATACATACATACATACATACATACATACATACATACATACATACATACATACATACATACATACATACATACATACATACATACATACATACATACATACATACATACATACATACATACATACATACATACATACATACATACATACATACATACATACATACATACATACATACATACATACATACATACATACATACATACATACATACATACATACATACATACATACATACATACATACATACATACATACATACATACATACATACATACATACATACATACATACATACATACATACATACATACATACATACATACATACATACATACATACATACATACATACATACATACATACATACATACATACATACATACATACATACATACATACATACATACATACATACATACATACATACATACATACATACATACATACATACATACATACATACATACATACATACATACATACATACATACATACATACATACATACATACATACATACATACATACATACATACATACATACATACATACATACATACATACATACATACATACATACATACATACATACATACATACATACATACATACATACATACATACATACATACATACATACATACATACATACATACATACATACATACATACATACATACATACATACATACATACATACATACATACATACATACATACATACATACATACATACATACATACATACATACATACATACATACATACATACATACATACATACATACATACATACATACATATATATATATATCAAGGAACCATGAGTTATTAACTCTATGGCTCAGTACCATGGATATTGCAACCCTTTGGTCTTGATTCCATGATAAGTACCGCATATCTGGGGAAAATATGGCCTTTCTGTCTACCCTCGGAAGTGAACCCGGACCACAAGGAGTTTGTTGCCTGGTCACCGCGAAGTCAGGTTTAGCCAACTACGCTAGAAAGCCGGGAAGTTTTTAAAATATAAAACGTCACAGAACCATATTTCACAGGGCCCTAATACCTCACCTCTGACTAGTCGATGCATGACATGACTGCCAACTGAGCACCTACACTTAACATGATAAGATGCCACCTGCCATTTTGCTATGCTTTTTTCCTTTTTTTTCCGTCTACACAAGTCATACCACCCTATACCCCGGCGGCCCAGATGGCTCTCACTGACCCCTAAAACACCACATGTAAATAGCTTTTACAATTTAAACCTTCGCTGAGTGGACGGCATCTAAGTCTATGACGTGACATCCGCCAATTTTTTTTTTCTGTGTTTCCCTCTTTACAAGTCATACCACCATATGTCCAGGCGGCCCAGACGATACTCAATAAGCTCTAAAACACCTTATGTAAATAGCTTTTACAAGTTAAACCTTCGCTGAGTGGACGGCATCTAAGTCTATGATGTGACATCCGCCAATTTTTCAGTTTTTCCCTCTGTACAAGTCATACCACCATATGTCCAGGCGGCCTAGCTGATTCTTATTGATCTCTAAAACACCTTCAGACGATACGTTTATCCAGCATTTTGAGACTGCCGACAACAACCGACCTATTACTTATCTAGATAAGACTGCTAGGAGTCCCTTGGCCACTAAAAGAGAAGCTGTCTATGCCTACTTTGTTTTCTTGGGACATAATTTTAATAAATATTATCTTCAAATTATTCCTTAATTTAAGGGACGTAACTTAATATGCATTCTCTTCAAATTATATAGTTTTTATAAGGAGTAGAAAATTATAGGGAAGAGAAAAAGTTGGTAAGAAACAACAATTAGTTTATGTTAGCTTTACAAAATCGATCACAATAAACAAACAAAGGACGTTGCGGCGATTAGCCTTCATCAGCACATAAAGGACAACACAGTACACGTACACAAATAGGCTCTAACTATGAAGTGACTACATAGGACTCTAATGTATAGAATAAACGATACTCATCTAGTGTCCCAAGCGAAAAAACTTCGTTCAATGGAATGACGGTCAGCCTATATATCTCCAACGCGCAGGTAGGGGGAAAAAAAGGGACGGGTTTGACGTCAACAACGTACACTGAGTGTCTAAGGAGGGAGGGAGGGGTTGGCCTATAGGGCGTAACCGGGGTTGGGTTGTGGGGATGACATTAGTCCATCCGCATGGAATAAAAGTGGTGCCTGTGCTTGCAAACAAATATCAACAGACAGACAGCCATGATTTTTTATGGAAAGGGACGTAACTTAATATTATTTATGTGAAGGGACCTAACCTATTTTTTTTTTAAATTTAAACTGTGTTTTGTGAATTGTTCTTGTTAAGTAGGCACTGTCATTGTATTTTATCACTGAAATAATATAACCTATGTGTATGTTACTATATATAGTCTACTAATTAATTTCTTCTTCTTTTTCTTCTTCTCTTCCACCTTGTACCTCATCGAAGTGTCGGGGGAGTTGTAACATTAGTTGATTTGCTCTGTCAAGAGCACCATTAAAACTGATTCATTTCTGTAAGGCTGTTCTTAATTCCATCACTCCATATTGGTACCCAATTTCGTCCTTTTTAGGACGAAATTTTTTGTCATTTGAAGCCCTACTCTGGCTTTTGCCAGGGGCCGCAATATAGGCAGGCCATACATATGGCCAAATGTCTGAACGCGGTTTCTGGGACCTCTCCACGGCGATCCTCATCCGCATGGTGGCACTTTGTGTCATCGGGTGTTTATCGCTTGTGTGATGTCCTGGTGGGGTAGAAAGTCAGTCAGTCACTCCATATTTTCCGAGGTCTTCCACTCGCTCTATTCCTGTCATTAATTTCTAATCCTCTTAATTAAATTTAATGACTCGTATAAACACATTTTTGCTCTGGTTGAAGTAAAAAGCTATCTCCCTCAAGCCTTCATCACTCGTGCTCTTCAAGTGGGGCAGACCTGACTGACGCAGTGTCCTTTGCTTTTTGCAATACATGTTTTATATCCTCCACCCTAATGATATTGACAATCATTAGTTATAGTATTATTCAGATTATTTGTTACTGAATTTCTAAGCTCCTTATTATTATAAGTTGGGGCTAGAAATCTATGGAAAAATGCTTCCCCTTTCTCTTTGTTAATATTTTTGAAGTAATGTGTAATGTTAGAACAAATATTTTGAAAGATAATTTCTTTACATTTTTAAAGGGGCTAACTTAGGTCCCTTAAGACATGATAGGATGGAAAGGGGCAGGGTCTGAGCACCTCCTCCCAATTTCTTTTGTTCCGGCTTTCAAGTACCTAAGCGTACCCTCTCCTCCCCCGGCTAATTATTTGCCCAGGAAATGTGTAAGGTGGTGGGCTGCGGGTGGGGGTGTATTTTGAATCCCTCATTGCTTACAATTTTTTAAGTTGTGGGTCTGGAAGAGAGGGGTCCTAGCCTCCAGCCAATTGTTTTGTCACAGGTGGTGAAGAGGGCGGAGTTGGAGAGGGGAAGCTAAGACAGCGTCGTATTTTCTGGTTAAAAGATGAAGCAGCCATGAGAAAACATTAAAACAAGAGAAGTTTGCTAGTTTTCTCAGTTCATCCTATTCGTTTGTTTTCGGTGGCCAGTTTTATTATTTCAGTTGGTGGATTGATGTCTATCACTTCAACTATAAATAGTCGGCGTGGTGTTTATTGTATGACATGGGTTCTGTGACAAGGGCATGAGCTGGGCCTGCTGGTGTCAAACTTGATGACAGAAGCTGACACAGTTTACTGACATACACACTCATGTTCTGGTCATCATTAACCCGACAGTTTGTTTGTCTAAGGCTGAGTACATCAATGTCAGCGGTCAAGCCGTTTGCCTTGCGCTCTCAAGGTCGTTGACTTGAACGGTTTCTGACTAAATCATTCGACTCCCGAATGTAGGTGTTTGTGAGATCCCCGCAGAAAGGTTTGTGAGATGCCCGCAGATAGGTTTGTGAGATCCCCACAGATAGATTTGTGAGATCCCCGCAGATAGGTTTGTGAGATCCCCGCAGATAGGTTTGTGAGATCCCCACAGATAGGTTTGTGAGATCCCCACAGATAGGTTTGTGAGATCCCCACAGATAGGTTTGTGAGATCCCCACAGATAGGTTTGTGAGATCCCCGCAGATAGGTTTGTGAGATCCTCGCAGATAGGTTTGTGAGATCCCCGCAGATAGGTTTGTGAGATATCACAGATAGGTTTGTGAGATCCCCACAGATAGGTTTGTGAGATCCCCACAGATAGGTTTGTGAGATCCCCACAGATAGGTTTGTGAGATCCCCACAGATAGGTTTGTGAGATCCCCACAGATAGGTTTGTGAGATCCCCACAGATAGATTTGTGAGATCCCCACAGATAGGTTTGTGACATCCCCACAGATAGATTTGTGAGATATCACAGATAGGTTTGTGAGATCCCCGCAGATAGGTTTGTGACATCCCCGCAGATAGGTTTGTGAGATCCCCACAGATAGGTTTGTGAGATCCCCGCAGATAGGTTTGTGAGATCCCCACAGATAGGTTTGTGAGATCCCCACAGATAGGTTTGTGAGATCCCCACAGATAGGTTTGCGAGATCCCCACAGATAGGTTTGTGAGATCCCCGCAGATAGGTTTGTGAGATCCCCGCAGATAGGTTTGTGAGATCCCCGCAGATAGGTTTGTGAGATCCCCGCAGATAGGTTTGTGAGATATCACAGATAGGTTTGTGAGATCCCCACAGATAGGTTTGTGACATCCCCGCAGATAGTTAAGCTAAGCTCTTGCCGAGATTCCAAAGGGTCGTTGCTGGAGTTACAGAGTGTGTTACAGTGTGTGACGCTCTTGGCATGTAGACAAACAGTTAATTACTTTGCGGAAAGCCTGTGTTTTTTCAGGCACCTCATTTCGCAGGTGGTGATTTTAGGTATATGGGCTTGAGATAGTGTCCATGTTTCGCACTGGTAGCTAAATGTTGTAATGAATATGCTATTAATAATCTGTCTCTTTGCACTCATAGTTATGATTGGATGTCTTAATAATGGTGACAATTGGTATATAAGTGCACTTGCTTTCTGGCATCTGGTTTCTATTTCTCTGTCAATTCTACCGCCTTCCGTGATAATATTTCCTAGATATTTAAAATCCCCACCCTGATTCAGGGCAGAACCATTCAGCTGTATGTGTGGTGTGCCAGTGGTTCTACTAACCTGCATTGTTTCGGTTTTGTTTACATTGATCTTCATGTTGAATTTATGCTGAGTTTAACCTGTTAATATGGTCTTGCAGTCTATCTTCTTCAGGGTATAACAAGCACTGGTCGTCAGTAAATAGTCGTTTGTTTAATATGGGTGAATCGATTACTACTTCTGATGTGTGTACTTTCTCATGATTATAAAGATGTATGTTGTCTGTATCAGAACTTGCTTCCTTAGATATTCTGTCTATATAGATGTTAATTAAAAGTGGGGACAGCACAAACCCTGTCTCACACCTGTGTTGACTGAACATTTATAATATGCCTTCATGTTTTCTTACTGCACTTTGGCTTGTGTGGTACATGGCTATGATGTTCTCTGTTAACTGTCCTTGTACCCCGTAGTTCTCAAGAACAGACCACAGTTTGTTTCTTTCCACTCTATCAAAAGCTTTTTCCTGATCTATAAACACAATATTCTGTTTGGTATTATACTCAATCACACACTTGCCTCAGAGTGAATAATGCATCTGTGCATCCTCTGCCTTTTCTACAACCGAATTGTGATGCACTCAGCTGTTGTTCGGCAATGGGTCTAACTCTCTCTTCTAGTAATTTGGCAATTTAGTGTCTTTTGTCTCAACTGCTGTTTTCCATATCTGCTGGTGTCTTTCGTCTTCTCTAGTAGCTTTTGTTTTCTCTGGTGTCTTTTATCGCAGTTTTTTTTTAAATTTGGGGAAAAAAGGGGGGGGGGGGATGTCACAATTATTGTCAAAGCAATGTTTCCTTGTCGTGAATTTGGACAAAGTGACGCAAAAATAGACTGCAAAATTTATTGTCTGGCATATTTCGCTGTATCTCATCAGGTGTATACAACAGCAACAATTGATCAAAATGAAGTAAATGAATGAATCCTTCGAAAGGACACACACAATCGACTACACTCAAAAGTAACTGTTTTACCAGGGTAAACGCTAGGCGTAGAGCATGTCCTTTTCTCTGCATACTTCTAGACCGAACCAGTTTATCGGCCTTGTATCCACGTATCTCAATACTCTGCTGTTAGTTGGGGTATGCAGAATTTATTATTTTGCAGCGTTCTTGTTTACAATGTACGCAGAGTTCAATAGGTGACGCGATATGGACGACAGGTAATATTTTTGACCAGTCGCTTTTTTTGGTTGTTTTTGCCTACTTGTTATTGTTGTTAGTATTTTACATTGCTTTTACAACCCTGTTGTGTGCGAAATCACTGGGGATTGTAAAGAATTAATAAGGCCAGGACTTTGTACGACAGGCTGAGAATGTAAACATTTGAGCCACTTAACAGTTGTGAAATTGGGGTTGCTTTATATTCACGGTTGACTACAAACTGCCCGAGTTGTGTGGGTAATGTGAGATCCATGAGCTGATCGTGGGTGGGAGTGATCCAGTCGTTGTTTGTGCCAGAAGCTCTTAGTCAAACTCTGTGAACTTGTGTGCGCGAGTCCTGTGTATGCATGGACTGTTTTAGCAATGTTTTATTCTGCCATGATGGATACCAATTGGACTTTGGAATTATGTCAGTATGATTTTCATAATGCACTGTTGTGCGGCCCGTGTCGGCAATGTTATGACTGTGTAGCACTTTGGTTGGGGTTCCTTCAGTGCACAGAAGAAGGTACGGGGAACTGTGTATGTGTTGACAGGCGTGAACATGTGATTGGGAAGTATTGGAGGCTGATTAACGGGATGTTAGTCAGTGATAATTCAATGAGTGGCTGGGGTAGCAGACGGGAGGTGTGGTTTCTTTTCACCAAGTGATGCATCTACCTTGAGTCCAAGTGGGTGGAGTCTTTTACAGGAAGGAAACCGGAGGATTGTCACTGCACATCACATAGGTGTATCTGCGCGATCGGATGTGAGTTGCCTGTAGCAGGCACCTGGTACATAGTTCGCTAGTGTGTTTTGTCCATCTCTTGAGAGAATGCGGAAGTGAAATTTGCAAAGGCAGTAGAAGACTTGAAAGTGTGCCATCGATTACTATTCATCTTTGTTCGTCGCAATAATAAAGAGACTGGTCTCACTATAAGATCATACTTGGCGTGGTGTTTGAAATCACAGTACTCCTAGACAATGTTAATGGTTACAACAGGACATGTTCCGTGTGCTTGGCTTACTGACAGAGCGGTGCTCTTGTTTTGGGTTGGCCGTCGAACTCCTGTTATAATCCCCATCAGCATGAGCAGTGCAAAGTAAAGCGGGAGGCATGGTTAGGGGTTAGAGACTTCTTCGTCTTCTTCTTTCGTTCGCCTGAAATAAGTTGTCTATATCAGCAATTTTGTCTCTTGTATGAATTTCCCTGTCGTCGTTAGTCCATTCAGTGGTCCATAGAGCTTACGTTCCACGGTTGTTCTTTCTAGCCAAAAGGTTTGCCTCATTGTGTCAAATTCGGTGCAGTCCTGGAGTACATGCTCTGCTGTCTGGGGCACCTTTCCACGGGTGCACAAGGCTGATATACCTATCTTGAATTTTGTGTACATGTGGTTACGTAATTGGATGTGCCCTGTTCTGAGGCGGAGGATAATGACTTGTTCTGATCTGTCCATAAAAAATAGTCATCTTGTGCTGGGGCTGGTGGTTTTCCTGATCGATTTAATGATTCTTTTCTTTTGGTGGTATGCGACTTGTACATCCGGCTGCCCTTTTGTCGCACCTTCCCCTGCCAGTTGATAAGCTTTCTCATTTCCAGGCACTCCACAATGAGACGGTATCCACTGCATTACGACTCTTTGCTGAAGGCTAAGTTGTGTCAGCAGTTTTTGCAATTCTGGTAGTTTCCAAGACTGGAGCGCTTCAGGTACGGATTTTGCACCTGTCAGCATTACCACATACTGTGAGCCAAGATTGGTGTTTAGCAGTTTCTCTGTTGCTATCTTGATACCCTGAGTTTCTGCATCATAGTTATGGCAGTACTTCCCAGTTGGTACGCTGGACTTATCCCTAGTGCCATCTGGAAATTCTATGTACACTCCAGCACCACCATTTCTAACTGAACTTTCTGCGGACCCATCTGTATAGACTCTGACCCATTGTTCTTGTGGGTATTCTTTATCAATATAACTGAGGGTGGCCATTCTGCGTTGTACACTATATTGCTCTTTCTTGTCAAATATCCCTTTCACATTTGTCAGGATTTGTACTGTTAGTTTGCATTTCTCTCTCCATGGGGTTTGTTCTGGAATACTTTTAAGTGGACAACCAATTTCTGGAAGGTCAGTAGTTTGTCTACATATTTTTTTGCTTCGTGTATAAAGCTACTTCTTTTTAACCGTCCCAAGGCTAGGTTCTGAAATCTATTTTTCATGGGGTGATCTGGCATACTGAGGAACTTTTCAGCATGTATTTGCAACTTTGTATCTCTGCGTTCTCTCAGTACCTGTGTTTTCCCAGCTTTCTCCATTTCTAATATGGGGGTTGATTTCATCCCTCCTGTGATGACTCTGAGCGCTTGATTTTGCACTTTGTCTAACTCCTTTAATGTGGTACTAGATGCTGAACACCATGCAGTTGACCCATATTCCAAGTGTGGTTGTATGCTCTGCTTGTATACCTTATTGAGTATTTTCCAACTGGCTCCCCATGTGGTTCCACTTAGTTTTCTTAGTATGGCTGTCTTCCTCCTGGCTTTGGTTGCTGCCTTTTTTATGTTTTCTCCATGTCAACCTGTCATCAAATGTAACTCCGAGGTACGTGGGCTCTTTATAATCTCTTAGGGGTATTCCGTTTATTTTAATGATGCCCGCTTTTTGCTTTGGGGAGAGAGTGAAGAGTGTGGTGCTACATTTGTCGGTGTTGATGCTGACACACCATCTATTTGCCCATGCCTCGAGTGTTATTTAGTTATAGACGAACTAAATAACATAGAGTTGGTTAGAGCAGAAGATGAAAACTCAACTAACAACAATAAAAGAAACGTAAATAAGAACCCTGTTACCTGGTGGACACAAGAATGTAGTGCGGCAAGAGGTAAGTAAACGTAAAAGGGCTCTTCAGAGATATAAAAAAATTCAGATCAACAGAAAGATAGCAAGACTATGTCACCCAAGGAAATGCAACTACTCAAGTCATTCGCAAAGCTAAGGAGGCGCATTGGAGGACATTCTGCCAAGACAGTAATTCACACACACATCGTTAAATCAGTAATTCACACATACCGTTGAGACAGTAATTCACAGATACCGTTAAGACAATAATTCACATACACCGTTAAGACAGTAATTGACAAATGCAGCCCCAAAAAAACCCCCAGTAATTTACACATGCTGGAAAGTCAGTAATTCACACATGCTGGAAAGACAGTAATTCACACATGCTTGAAAGACAGTAATTCACACATGCTGGGGGGGGGGGGGAGGAACACTAATTCACACATGCTTGAAAGACAGTAATTCATATATGCCGGGGGAGGGGGGGGGGAAGACAGTAATTAGCATGCTGGATATACAGTAATTCACGTAAATATTAAAGACAGTAATTTTCATATGCTGGAAAGACAGTAATTCACAAATGCAGTAAATAGTAATTTATACATGCAATAAACTTAATCCATACATGCTGGAAAGACAGTATTTCACACAACACATGCCTTGAAGACAGTAATTAACACATTCCATAAAAACAGTTACTCATACATGTTATACTGACAGTCACTCATACATGTCATACTGACAGTCATTCATACATGTCATACTGACAGTCATGACAGCCATACTGTGTCGTGAGGTGAGCAGCCAACCCTACACAATGGACGAGTCGTTAATTTGACTTCCCTCGCGCTC
>CAJHNH020001979.1:175000-237500 GCA_905116865.2 Candidula unifasciata | reverse complement strand
CACGTGCTCCGTCTCCTTCTTCAGTAACCAGCGATGAGTTGACATGCTAAAAGAACCAGTCACAACCTGATTAAAAGTTCGCCTCTCTTTCCCCCTCAGTGTTGAACATCTTCCAGAATTTCTTCTCACCCGCTGCTGAATTAGTCTTTTGCTGTATGGATTCTAGATCTGTTCTTTTTTTTTACTCTCTATTTAATCCCATAAAGCCTTCGCCGCATCTGCTTTATCATTATAGTAGTTCACCCCCCCCCCCCCCCCCCCCGTGAGAAGTAACAGCAGCCAGCCTATCCGCCTGTGCGTTATCTGGCACACATGAATATCCTGGCGAGAAAATCAACGATATGCTCTTGATTGCGGCTCATGAAGTGATGCAAGCCCCTCTGCTCGCAGGACACCAGTTTCAAGTTTCTGAAGCTTGCAATGTGAGTCTGTTACAATCACAACAAGTCTGGCTGTGCTGTTCTTAAGTCTTTGGAAAACTGCCGTGACTGCCTCCACCTCCATTCTCATACTGGACGTAGTGACATTGTAAGCCGGGCTCTATGTTTTCAATAGCATTGTCCATTCAACTTTGCAATAAAACCCCACTCAGTCTTCTTACCACTCACTACAGACTTGCCACACACACAAAAACTGCCCAGTACTGCCTTCCTATAGAACTTGTGTGGTGCAGGCAGGGGGTCTTTGACCCTGGGGACTTGGGGCTACATAGCTAATGCTGTCGCCGCGGACTGTGCAGGTAGGGATTTTTTCCTCTCCCGACAGAAAAAAATCCCCGGCTTTACCGAGGATTCAAACCCGGGTCTCCCTCATGAAAGCCAAGTGTTCTAACTGTTCGGGCAGCCGCTCCTCTATTACAGACCAATCTGTAAATATTATGTCACCAGGACGTGAATTTTCATTGATCAGCCCTTGCGTCGCTGACTCTGTTTCACCAGCTATCCATTCACGGCACCCTCGGCCCAAGGTAACTATCACTCTGTGGAAGTGTGTTTTGCTGGGTGGCACTGTAACCCATTCTTCACCCCACGTTAGCTTGTCAGTAGCACAAACAGTTCTGATCGTGACTTCTGCCTGCGCCATTCAAGAGCCACCACGGTTCACTCATTATCTCTTGCTATATCGCAAGACCTCACGCAGAATGTGTTCCCTGTCCGTTGCGACTTTAAGGTACATTCTTAGCCTGTAAAACCTTTTGTCTCTCATGTAAGGATGGTAACGCAAGTATGTGCCGCATGTACACAACATGTACCTCCCCCCCCCCCCCAAAAAAAAAAAAAACTAGCATGTCTTCATTTTGTATGCGTTTCAGCTTCTCGATTTGGGTATGACATATTGTTATCAGTGCCAACTATACTCCAACACCGAAATAATCAGTTGCTAGTAGAGTGTATAAGGCATTTTCTGTTATCCGCCGATGACATCACCTTTAACATATTTATTCTTTTCCCTATCTTTAAAACTGCCTCTTTCACATAGTGGAAGATATTTGAGTAAACTCTCTCTCTATGTCTCCCCCCCCCCTCCCCCTCTGTCAGAATGCAACACAAATTAAGACATCAAAAGAGACACAGTTAAACACCACAGAAACAAGACTGCCAGATACCGAAGACATCAGAAAGAGAAGATATTACCAGAGACGTAAGATACCAAAAGAAAGAAAAACATCGGTAAACTGCCCTAAATATATTGTATAAACTCAAATTCAGCCACTTCCACCCAACAAGATTGCTCGCTTTGTCGTAGATTTGACTCACTTTGGAGAGATTTACTCAGGTTGCGCCAAATTAGCTCGCAGTTTGTCAATTTTCGCGAGATCATATTTACGGTTGCTGAAAACTGGAAGAATAGTTGTTTGAAGAACTGCCATAATGGGATTAATGGGAAAATGTAATAGCAGATAATGTGTTAATGGGATCTGAAACTGTCACCTAAAAGCGCATGTTTATTTTATAAAATGGGGGGGGGGGGGGGGGGGGAGAGAAACACAGAATCTCAGACGGGGGGGGGGGGGGGGGGGGGGGGGGGGGGGAAATAAAATTCATATCACAATTTTAGCTAAGGTAAAAATGAGAAAATATGCAGAATTTTGTGTGTGGTAATAATTGGTAAAAAATACAGTTCAGGCGCGAGTTCATGTGCGAGTAAATTTTCAAACTGTGTGCAGTTTTAGACTCTGAGGAAGGAAGCTGTAAAAAATGTTTGTAATATCGTTGCCGCTGTTTTGAAAAACGTGTTTGTAAAGTAAATATGTATACAAGTAAGATAATGCAGAAGCTGAGGCACTAGGCTGGAAAGATACTGACGTGTTGCAGATGATATTCTTGCTTCTAGACAGGGCAATGATAGAAGATAGCTGATAAGCCACAAGCAGCTGAAGACAAAGTCACCGACTGGTGTGCAGAAGAAACAGGTGCTGTCATCAACCCAGAAAAGGTGGCTGTTTTATATTTTCTCTGGACAATTGAATTATAAGAGCTGGGGTACCGCAATGAATGAGAGAAACATCAAAAGCGAATGCCCACTGGGGTACTTGGGTATCGCTTTCGATAGTAGTCTATCCTTCTGGGATCATGTGGAGGCAGTGGTAAAATGTCAAAAAGGACTCACGGCATTGAAGATTATATCAGCAATCAAAGTATGCTGTTTGCAATGTTCAAGGACAGTGATAGATTATGAACTCAAAGTATACTGTTTGCAATGTTCAAGGACAGTGATAGATTATGAACTCAAAGTATACTGTTTGCAATGTTCAAGGACAGTGATAGATTATGAACTCAAAGTATACTGTTTGCAATGTTCAAGGACAGTGATAGATTATGAACTCAAAGTATACTGTTTGCAATGTTCAAGGACAGTGATAGATTATGAACTCAAAGTATACTGTTTGCAATGTTCAAGGACAGTGATAGATTATGAACTCAAAGTATACTGTTTGCAATGTTCAAGGACAGTGATAGATTATGAACTCAAAGTATACTGTTTGCAATGTTCAAGGACAGTGATAGATTATGAACTCAAAGTATGCTGTTTGCAATGTTCAAGGACAGTGATAGATTATGAACTCAAAGTATACTGTTTGCAATGTTCAAGGACAGTGATAGATTATGAACTCAAAGTATACTGTTTGCAATGTTCAAGGACAGTGATAGATTATGAACTCAAAGTATACTGTTTGCAATGTTCAAGGACAGTGATAGATTATGAACTCAAAGTATACTGTTTGCAATGTTCAAGGACAGTGATAGATTATGAACTCAAAGTATGCTGTTTGCAATGTTCAAGGACAGTGATAGATTATGAACTCAAAGTATACTGTTTGCAATGTTCAAGGACAGTGATAGATTATGAACTCAAAGTATGCTGTTTGCAATGTTCAAGGACAGTGATAGATTATGAACTCAAAGTATGCTGTTTGCAATGTTCAAGGACAGTGATAGATTATGAACTCAAAGTATACTGTTTGCAATGTTCAAGGACAGTGATAGATTATGAACTCAAAGTATACTGTTTGCAATGTTCAAGGACAGTGATAGATTATGAACTCAAAGTATACTGTTTGCAATGTTCAAGGACAGTGATAGATTATGAACTCAAAGTATGCTGTTTGCAATGTTCAAGGACAGTGATAGATTATGAACTCAAAGTATACTGTTTGCAATGTTCAAGGACAGTGATAGATTATGAACTCAAAGTATGCTGTTTGCAATGTTCAAGGACAGTGATAGATTATGAACTCAAAGTATGCTGTTTGCAATGTTCAAGGACAGTGATAGATTATGAACTCAAAGTATACTGTTTGCAATGTTCAAGGACAGTGATAGATTATGAACTCAAAGTATACTGTTTGCAATGTTCAAGGACAGTGATAGATTATGAACTCAAAGTATACTGTTTGCAATGTTCAAGGACAGTGATAGATTATGAACTCAAAGTATGCTGTTTGCAATGTTCAAGGACAGTGATAGATTATGAACTCAAAGTATGCTGTTTGCAATGTTCAAGGACAGTGATAGATTATGAACTCAAAGTATGCTGTTTGCAATGTTCAAGGACAGTGATAGATTATGAACTCAAAGTATACTGTTTGCAATGTTCAAGGACAGTGATAGATTATGAACTCAAAGTATACTGTTTGCAATGTTCAAGGACAGTGATAGATTATGAACTCAAAGTATACTGTTTGCAATGTTCAAGGACAGTGATAGATTATGAACTCAAAGTATACTAAATACAACCATGAGGGTAATTCTGGGATGTACATGAGCTACCTCAGCAGTATGTATGGTATAGTGTGTGTTTGTATGTATGTATAGTGTGTATGGCAGCACTATGTATGGCAGTAGTGTGTATGGTATAGTGTATGTTTGTATGTATGTATAGTGTGTATGGCAGCACTATGTATGGCAGTAGTATGTATGGCAGTAGTGTATGGCAGCAGTATGTATGGCAGCAGTGTGTATGGCAGCAGTATGTATGGCAGTAGTGTGTATGGCAGTAGTATGTATGGCAGCAGTGTATGGCAGCAGTATGTATGGCAGCAGTGTGTATGGCAGCAGTGTGTATGGCAGCAGTATGTATGGCAGCAGTGTGTATGGCAGCAGTATGTATGAGTAGTATGTATGGCAGTAGTGTATGGCAGCAGTATGTATGGCAGCAGTGTGTATGGCAGTAGTGTGTATGGCAGCAGTGTGTATGGCAGCAGTGTGTATGGCAGCAGTATGTATGAGTAGTATGTATGGCAGTAGTGTATGGCAGCAGTATGTATGAGTAGTATGTATGGCAGTAGTGTATGGCAGCAGTATGTATGAGTAGTATGTATGGCAGTAGTGTGTATGGTATAGTGTATGTTTGTATAGTGTGTATGGCAGCAGTATGTATGGCAGTAGTGTGTATGGTATAGTTATGTTTGTATGTATGTATAGTGTGTATAGCAGCAGTATGTATGGCAGCAGTATGTGTGGCAGTAGTGTGTATGGCAGTAGTGTGTATGGCAGTAGTATGTATGGCAGTAGTATGTATGGCAGCAGTATGTATGGCAGTAGTGTGTATGGCAGTAGTGTGTATGAGATGAATACCTAACACTGCCAACTATTACAGAGAGGTTCAAAGTGCTGCAAGCAAAGTCATAATTTGTCTATTGTCTAATGTCATGTTGTCTGTTGTCATGTTGTCTATGGTCATGGTGTCTATTGTCTAATGTCATGTTGTCTATTGTCATGTTGTCTATTGTCATGTTATCTATTGTCATGTTGTCTATTGTCTCATGTCATGTTGTCTATTGTCATGTTGTCTATTGTCTAATGGCATGTTGTCTAATGTCATGTTGTCTAATGTCATGTTGTCTATTGTCATGTTGTCTAATATCTCTTGTTGTTATCCTGCATGTTATCTCTTGTTGTTATCCTGCATGTTATCTCTTGTTATCCTGCATGTTATCTCTTGTTGTTATCCTGCAAGTTATCTCTTGTTGTTATCCTGCAAGTTATCTCTTGTTGTTATCCTGCATGTTATCTCTTGTTGTTATCCTGCATGTTATCTCTTGTTATCCTGCATGTTATCTCTTGTTGTTATCTCTTGTTGTTATCCTGCATGTTATCTCTTGTTGTTATCCTGCATGTTATCTCTTGTTGTTATCCTGCATGTTATCTCTTGTTGTTATCCTGCATGTTATCTCTTGTTGTTATCCTGCATGTTATCTCTTGTTGTTATACTGCATGTTATCTCTTGTTGTTATCCTGCATGTTATCTCGTGTTGTTATCCTGCATGTTATCTCTTGTTGTTATCCTGCATGTTATCTCTTGTTGTTATCCTGCATGTTATCTCTTATTGTTATCCTGCATTTTATCTCTTGTTGTTATCCTGCATGTTATCTCTTGTTGTTATCCTGCATGTTATCTCTTGTTGTTATCCTGCATGTTATCTCTTGTTGTTATCCTGCATGTTATCTCTTGTTGTTATCCTGCATGTTATCTCTTGTTGTTATCCTGCATGTTATCTCTTGTTGTTATCCTGCATGTTATCTCTTGTTGTTATTCTGTATGTTATCTCTTGTTGTTATCCTGCATGTTATCTCTTGTTGTTATCCTGTATGTTATCTCTTGTTGTTATCCTGTATGTTTCTCAAGCTGCCTACCTTCTCATGTATGTTATCTCTTGTTGTTATCCTGTATGTTATCTCTTGTTGTTATCCTGTATGTTATCTCTTGTTGTTATCCTGCATGTTATCTCTTGTTGTTATCCGGTATGTTATCTCTTGTTGTTATCCTGTATGTTACCTCTTGTTGTTATCCTGTATGTTTCTCAAGCTGCCTACCTTCTCCTGTATGTTATCTCTTGTTGTTATCCTGTATGTTATCTCTTGTTGTTATCCTGTATGTTATCTCTTGTTGTTATCCGGTATGTTATCTCTTGTTATCCTGTATGTTTCTCAAGCTGCCTACCTTGTCCTCTATGTTATCTCTTGTTGTCATCCTGCATGTTTCTCAAGCTGCCTACCTTCTTCTGTATGTTATCCTGCATGTTTCTCAAGCTGCCTACCTTCTTCTGTATGTTATCTCTTGTTGTTATCCTGTATGTTTCTCAAGCTGCCTACCTTCTTCTGTATGTTATCTCTTGTTGTTATCCTGCATGTTTCTCAAGCTGCCTACCTTCTTCTGTATGTTATCTCTTGTTGTTATCCTGCATGTTTCTCAAGCTGCCTACCTTCTTCTGTATGTTATCTCTTGTTGTTATCCTGTATGTTTCTCAAGCTGCCTACCTTCTTCTGTATTTATCTCTTGTTGTTATCCTGCATGTTTCTCAAGCTGCCTACCTTCTTCTGTATGTTATCTCTTGTTGTTATCCTGTATAAGCTGCCTACCTTCTTCTGTATGTTGTTGTTATCCTGCATGTTTCTCAAGCTGCCTACCTTCTTCTGTATGTTATCTCTTGTTGTTATCCTGCATGTTTCTCAAGCTGCCTACCTTCTTCTGTATGTTATCTCTTGTTGTTATCCTGCATGTTTCTCAAGCTGCCTACCTTCTTCTGTATGTTATCTCTTATTGTTATCCTGCATGTTTCTCAAGCTGCCTACCTTCTTCTGTATGTTATCTCTTGTTGTTATCCTGCATGTTTCTCAAGCTGCCTGTCTAATTCTGTCATTTCAGATAGTTCAGTCTTCTTCAACTGATCTCGTATCTAGATAGTTTTGAGTAGTACTCAGTAATTTTCGCTGCATAGGCTGGGGCAATAAATGAGCACATTGTGTACATCTTCAGAAGCAGAATATAACTAATGTGCATATCCCATGTGGTGCTGACATCCATTTATTCTCATTAAGGAAGATTGTCATTGTACTATTTAGACAGTGCTACTAAGATAATAATTATCACTCAGTGAGAGATGCTGAGTCACACACAAGGTAATACCCCACTAACATAAGACACAGTAACATGGTAATAGTCCACTAACATAAGGCTATGCTCATCTACCATTCAACTATAAGAAACACCAAGCTAAGACTTTCCAGCAGTCAGCTATATTCAGTAGTGAGGTAAGAATCCACCAGTCGGCTATATTCAGTAGTGAGGTAAGAATCCACCAGTCGGCTATATTCAGTAGTGAGGTAAGAATTCACCAGTCGGCTATATTCAGTAGTGAGGTAAGAATCCACCAGTCGGCTATATTCAGCAGTGAGGTGAGAATCCACCAGTCAGCTATATTCAGTAGTGAGGTAAGAATCCACCAGTCGGCTATATTCAGTAGTGAGGTAAGAATCCACCAGTCATCTATATTCAGTAGTGAGGTAAGAATCCACCAGTCGGCTATATTCAGTAGTAAGAATCCACCAGTCAGCTATATTCAGTAGTGAGGTAAGAATCCACCAATCAGCTATATTCAGCAGTGAGGTAAGAATCCACCAGTCGGCTATATTCAGTAGTGAGGTAAGAATCCACCAATCAGCTATATTCAGTAGTGAGGTAAGAATCCACCAGTCAGCTATATTCAGTAGTGAGGTAAGAATCCACCAGTCGGCTATTTTCAGTAGTGAGGTAAAATTCCACCAGTCAATGACAATTCAAAATTGAAGAAAGACTACCACTGAGGTAGGACTCTCTACCAAACAACACTGAGGTAGGACTCTCTACCAAACAACACTGAGGTAGGACTCTCTACCAAACAACACTGAGGTAGGACTCTCTATAAAAAAAACACTGAAGTAAGATCACTAAAAATCAACACTAAGCAAGATTCTCTACCATACAATATTGTGGTAAGACTCTTCACCATTCACCACTCAGGTAGGACTCCCTACCAATCAAAATTGAAGTAAGACTCTCTACCAATCAACACTGAAGCAAGACTATCAATCAACACTCAAGTAAGACTCTCTACTAATCAACACTGAAGTAAGACTCTCTACCAATCAACACTAAAGTAAATCTCTCTACCAATCAACACTGAAGTAAGACTCTTTATCAATCAACACTGAAGTATGACTCTCTATCAATCAACACTGAAGTATGACTCTCTATCAATCAACACTGAAGTAAGACTCTTTATCAATCAACACTGAAGTATGACTCTCTATCAATCAACACTGAAGTATGACTCTACCAATCAACACTGAAGTATGACTCTCTACCAATCAACACTGAAGTATGACTCTCTACCAATCAACACTGAAGTGAGACTCTACCAATCAACAATGAGGTAAGACTCTCTACCAATCAACACTGAAGTAAGACTCCCTACCAATCAACACTGAAGTAAGACTCCCTACCAATCAACACTGAAGTAAGACTTTATCAATCAACACTAAAGTAAGACTATCAATCAACACTGAAGTAAGACTCGCTACCAATCAACACTGAAGTAAGACTCTCTACCAATCAACACTAAAGTAAGACTCTCTACTAATCAACACTGAAGCAAGACTCTCTACTAATCAACACTGAAGTGAGACTCTCTACTTCAACAATGAGGTAAGACTCTCTACCAATCAACACTGAAGTATGACTCTCTACAAATCAACACTGAAGTAAGACTCTCTACCAATCAACACTGAAGTAAGACTCTCTACCAAACAACACTGAAGTAAGACTCTATCAATTTACAGAGGTAAGACTCTCAACATTGAAGTAAGACTACCAATCAACACTGAGGATGGACTCTACTAATCAATGAGAAGTATGACTCTCTACTAGTCAATACTGAAGTAAGACTCTATACTACCCAACAACAACTGTCTTCTTTAAACATAAAAGTAATAGTTTGGCAATAGATGTGAAAAATGTATATTTTTTATTTGTGAAAAATGCAAACATCACCAGTGATAAAACATATTGGTCAGGTACTAGAGACTGCCAACAGAAAGCAGTGAAATTGACAGATCCAGGTGAGTAACAGTAATATGAATGCATTATTATTTATATTATTAAAATCCAATAGTCTGAGTTATTATATTTTTCTCTTAAAAATCCTCTTACAATTTTAATTCATGACATTAAGGCAGCTAACATTAATGAAATGCTTTTATTTCACTGTTCGTTGTTAATACTTCCACAACTGTTAAAGGCAGTCTACATAATGTCCTACTACTCCTGAAGGCAGTCTACATAATGTCTTACTACTGCTGAAGGCAGTCTACATAATGTCCTACTACTCCTGAAGGCAGTCTACATAATGTCCTACTACTCCTGAAGGCAGTCTACATAATGTCCTACTACTCCTGAAGGCAGTCTACATAATGTCCTACTACTCCTGAAGGCAGTCTACATAATGTCCTACTACTGCTGAAGGCAGTCTACATAATGTCCCACTACTGCTGAAGGCAGTCTACATAATGTCCTACTACTCCTGAAGGCAGTCTACATAATGTCCTACTACTCCTGAAGGCAGTCTACATAATGTCCTACTACTCATGAAGGCAGTCTACATAATGTCCTACTACTCATGAAGGCAGTCTACATAATGTCCTACTACTCCTGAAGGCAGTCTACATAATGTCCTACTACTCATGAAGGCAGTCTACATAATGTCCTACTACTCATGAAGGCAGTCTACATAATGTCCTCCTACTCCTGAAGGCAGTCTACATAATGTCCTCCTACTCCTGAAGGCAGTCTACATAATGTCTGGCTACTGCTGAAGGCAGTCTACATAATGTCTGGCTACTGCTGAAGGCAGTCTACATAATGTCTGGCTACTGCTGAAGGCAGTCTACATAATGTCTGGCTACTGTTGAAGGCAGTCTACATAATGTCTGGCTACTGCTGAAGGCAGTCTACATAATGTCTGGCTACTGCTGAAGGCAGTCTACATAATGTCTGGCTACTGCTGAAGGCAGTCAACATAATGTCCTACTACTGCTGAAGGCAGTCAACATAATGTCCTACTATTGCTGAAGATAGCCTGTGTAATGTTTCACTACTGTTAAAGATAGCCTGTGTAATGTTCCACTACTGCTGAAGATAGCCTGTGTAATGTTTCACTACCGTTAAAGATAGCCTGTGTAATGTTTCACTACTGTTAAAGATAGCCTGTGTAATGTTCCACTACTGTTAAAGATAGCCTGTGTAATGTTTCACTACTGTTAAAGATAGCCTGTGTAATGTTCCACTACTGTTAAAGATAGCCTGTGTAATGTTCCACTACTGCTGAAGATAGCCTGTGTAATGTTTCACTACTGTTAAAGATAGCCTGTGTAATGTTTCACTACTGTTAATGTCAGCCTATGTAATGTTGCCTGTTTTATTAGCAAACTGAAGTCAAAGCTCAACCAATAATAATAATCACTTCACAGCTCTCAGCTGCAACCTTCAGTTGCAATCTTCAGCTGCAACCTTCAGCTGCAATCATCCAGAAAGCCTCTCAAACAGATGATGTAGAAGCTGTTTGGCATCACTGATTCTGAAAAACAAAAACAAAACAGAAGACGGAAATAATATAACTAGAAATTTCATTCTCTGTAACCAACCTGGCTGAAGAAACAACGAGAGGTAAAAAAAACATACAAAGAAGACAAACAGAGACCGCAATTTATTATAATATGGAGAGGACAATAGTGGAGCTGGGAGAAACAGCAAAAGTCAGGAGGGTGTAGTAAGAGCTGATGAAGTTGAAAAAAAAAAAGTGTAGAAAAAAGAAAAGAATATAGTACCTCTGATTCAAGAACACTGAGTTCCAACCAAAAATTGTCAGCTGTAGATTTTCACACAATACCTGAGGGTATTATACTTTTCCCCTGATGTCTAGTTTTCTCAGATAAGGGGCACCCACACACACACAAAAGTGAGTGCATATTAACTATCCTTTTACATGAGCAATTAAAAGGTTAATAGCACCCTGGGAAAATGCAACATTTAGAAAATGTTCATACCAATATTGACAGCGTGTATGGTTCTGGTATAAGCTACACACTGGAAACCTCATCAGCAAACAGAGTTGGAACACTGTGCTGAAATTCTTATCATATGATCTATGTCATGAAACTGGAGATAGTTGAGTCTTCTTCTTCTTCTTTACCTTCAGTTTTGTATGCTCAGATCAGACCATCAGGTGGGTTGCCTCTATAAACTCACATGTCAGCAGCAGGTCCTTCATGGTTCCCCATAGCTGGCTCTGCACACTTTTATATTGAGGCCAGGTGTCTTTTCAAAGTTCTAGGTAGAGTGAGCAGGTCTGCAGAATGTGCTGAGGTGTTTGTGGTACTGTTTGACAAGCACACTGAAGGGATTGTGCAGTCATTATTTTATGCATGTGATATTTGAGCCTGCAGTGTCCTGTTCTTAGATGGAAAATTGTATGTTGCTTTCGGCTGATGGGGTCTTGTGGATGTTTACTGTTGGTTTATTCCCTCCACAGCTCATTGTATTTTCTCTTGATAAGTGTTCTGATTTCTGGTAACGACAATCGATGGGTGGGTTGTTTCTCCTTTGTTTCATTTTTTGCAAGTCTGTCTGCTAACTCATTTCCTGCTATGCCGCAGTGAGCCGGTATCCACTGTAGAACGATTTGATTGTTTTCTGTGAGTCTGTTTAGCTGGCAGGTCAGTTCTCTCTCCATGTTGTTTCGTGAATCTCTCTGAGTCACATGGAGGACTGACATGCAGTCACAAAGGGGAAGACAATTTTGCTGTATTTAATATTTCTTTCAAGAACTTTGGTGAATCAATAACTGCTTGCTGCTCTGCTCTTAAGTTTGTTGAGAGTCTTCCGGAGGTGCATGACGTTTCTACTGTGTTCCCATCTTGCAGCATGATGACCGATCCAGCTCCTCAGTTTTTGTCTGCTCCCTCCAATGATCCATCGATGTATACGTGTGTCTATTTTGGGGTTTGGATAACAAGATTGTTCTTGTGACTGTATATTTAGGCTGTAGGTCTATGCTGTATGCCTCGATCATTTCCCATGTTGAAAGATCTTTAGAAAGAATGTCACTGTTTTTTTTACTTGACTACAATTTTGATAGATGGTGAAAGCTTTGTTTTTTCAGTCGGTTTTCAGTCATTTGCTATTTTGTGTATGGGGTTGTTGTTCATACGTTAAAATTTTTCTGTTAGGGTAAGCACCATTTCTTCCCTTCAAAGGTTCTGGAGGCCAGAAGTTGCCTCCAGCTCATGGACTGGTGTGCTTCTCATACCTAAAGTGATGATTCTGAGACCAGTGTTCTGTCTTTTGTCCAGTTTGTCTAGGTTTGATTTGGCTGCAGTGGAGTATGCTCCCATGCCATACACCAGTTTTGGTCTTACGTATACTGGCATCTGCACTCCAGCTTTTTCCAGTAAGTTTCTTTATAAGTCCGAGCCTCAAAGTAGCTTTCCTTTGGGTGTCTTTAATGTGGGGGCCCCAGGTTAACTATTTGTCAAATTTTACTCCTAAATATGTGGGGTTTTCCTCTTTTGGAAAGATGTTGCCTTTTAGGTATAGATCAACTTGTTCTCGCTTTGTAGAAAGAGAGAAGAGAGTTGAGGCGGTTTTGGTCTGGTTTATTGTGACTCCCCAAGAGTCTGTCCATTTCCTAACTGTAATTGTATCTTCTTGCATTCTTGTTTTAGTTGTTCCTATATGTTCAGCTTGGATCCATATGGCCAGGTCATCTGTTCCTATATGTTCAGCTTGGATCCATATGGCCAGGTCATCTGTTCCTATATGTTCAGCTTGGGTAAATATGGTCAGGTCATCTGTTCCTATATGTTCAGCTTGGATCCATATGGCCAGGTCATCTGTTACTATATGTTCAGCTTGGATCTATATGGCCAGGTCATCTGTTCCTATATGTTCAGCTTGGGTAAATATGGTCAGGTCATCTGTTCCTATATGTTCAGCTTGGATCCATATGGCCAGGTCATCTGTTCCTATATGTTCAGCTTGGATCCATATAGCCAGGTCATCTGTTCCTATATGTTCAGCTTGGATCCATATGGCCAGGTCATCTGTTCCTATATGTTCAGCTTGAATCCATATGGCCAGGTCATCTGTTCCTATATGTTCAGCTTGGGTCCACATGGCCAGGTCATCTGTTCCTATATATTCAGCTTGGATCCATATGGCCAGGTCATCTGTTTCTATATGTTCAGCTTGGGTCCATGTGGCCAGGTCATCTGTTCTATATGTTCAGCAGTGGGTCCATATGGCCAGGTCATCTGTTCCTTTATGTTCAGTTGGGTCCATATGGCCAGGTCATCTGTTCCTATATGTTCAGCTGTGGGTCCATATGGCCAGGTCATCTGCATGTTGGGCCTTGTGAATGTGAGTCGTGAACTGTTTTGGGAGGTCATTAACAAAAAGAATGGTAGGAGATATAACGCCTTCCTGGGGGCCGCTTTTTGTAACCTGACCAGCTTGCTCTTGTGTTCTTCCAGTCTGACTCACACAGCGAGAGAGATATGAGTAACATTAAAGTAAATATTTACAAACAAGCTGCAGACTTCTATTCTGCTAGAGACATGTTTTTGAGATGTATAAAATAGTAAATGTCAGAAACTCTGCAGAAACATTTCCTTCTGATAAAAGTGACAAGTCAAGTCAACTCTAAGACAACTGCCCATTACCTAAATGAAGATAATGGCTGAACAGATTATCTGCAACACAAATACAATCATGGTGGAGTTGTCACATTTTGTTGACAAAACTGTCATGGCAATAGTTTTCATGAAACAACAGATGCACACAATAAGGTGAGATTCCGGTGGTATCAGTCATTCTGTGACATAAAATTAATTTAATCATGACATCAGATAACTGGCCAGCATGCTTGCACAATTAGCATATTTGAATAATGAACAATTGGCATAAAAGCATTCCAGGCCAGCCTACAGATTGTCTACTTCCGGTAGCAAACATTACAGAGACAGGTGTCAGTATAAATGATGATCATTCTAGTCATACATACACTGGTTACCAAACTTCCGGTAGCAAACATTACAGAGACAGGTATCAGTATAAATGATGATCATTCTAGTCATACATACACTGGTTACCAAACTTCTGGTAGCAAACATTACAGAGACAGGTATCATTATAAATGCCTAGTCATACATACACTGGTTACCAAACTTCCGGTAGCAAACATTACAGAGACAGGTATCATTATAAATGCCTAGTCATACATACACTGGTTACCAAACTTCAGGTAGCAAACATTACAGAGACAGGTATCATTATAAGTGATGATCATTCTAGTCATACATACACTGGTTACCAAACTTGCGGTAGCAAACATTACAGAGACAGGTATAATTATAAATGATGATCATTCTAGTCATACATACTTTGGTTACCAAACACCCAGATTCATGCCCACATATTTCCTTCTCTGTCACATTTCAAGTTCCAGGCTTAATCATCCTTAACTAGGATTTTCCCCCTGTTATTGTCTTCAGCTAGCAGTCATTCAGGCAGAGGTTAAAACTGTTTTGTCCATGAGTGCATTTAAATTAATAGTGCTCATGAAGCCTACAGTTGCAAGTCCTTGAAGATATAGAGTTGTGAGTGTCTAAGCTGAATCCCCAATCATATTACATCTGCCTCGTCCATTGTGAAGTTTACAGAGAGAGAATCTGCTCTAGTGACTGAAGTATGAGCTAGCCACGCAAAGTAAGCCTAACAGATTCAGCAATGACTTACAGTTAACTGACGCTGAGAATCCCTAGCAGACTTCTTTCCATGGTGCAGAGAACTGTCAGTAGACTTCTTCCTATGGTGCAGAGAACTGTCAGCAGAATTCTTCCTATGGTGCAGAGAACTGTCAGCAGTCTTCTTCCCATGGTGCAGAGAACTGTCAGCAGTCTTCTTCCCATGGTGCAGAGAACTTTCAGCAGACGTCTTCCTATGGTGCAGAGAACTTTCAGCAAACTTCTTCCCATGGTGCAGAGAAATTTCAGCAGACTTCTTCCTATAGTACAAAGAACTGTCAGCAGTCTTCTTCCCATGGTGCAGAGAACTTTCAGCAGACTTCTTCCTATGGTGCAGAAAACTTTCAGCAGACTTCTTCCTATGGTACGAAGAACTGTCAGCAGTCTTCTTCCCATGGTGCAGAGAACTGTCAGCAGTCTTCTTCCCATGGTACAGAGAACTGTCAGCAGTCTTCTTCCCATGGTGCAGAGAACTGTCAGCAGTCTTCTTCCCATGGTGCAGAGAACTGTCAGCAGTCTTCTTCCCATGGTGCAGAGAACTGTCAGCAGACTTCTTCCTATGGTGCAGAGAACTGTCAGCAGTCTTCTTCCCATGGTGCAGAGAACTGTCAGCAGACTTCTTCCTATGGTGCAGAGAACTGTCAGCAGTCTTCTTCCCATGGTGCAGAGAACTTTCAGCAGTCTTCTTCCCATGGTGCAGAGAACTGTCAGTAGACTTCTTCTTATGGTGCAGAGAACTTTCAGTAGACTTCTTTCTATGGTGCAGAGAACTGTCAGCAGTCTTCTTCCCATGGTGCAGAGAACTTTGAGTGAACTCTACAACTGTTCCTTCTGTTGTTTTCATTGATCATTTGTGAAATTTCCAGTTGAGATTATTTCACTTTGGCCAGTGAATTGATGACTTTATGAAAGCTGCTTTTGTCTGCCATTGTCAACACTACTTGCTCTACGTGTATTTTGCTTCATTGTGACAGTCCATCAAATGGCACTTATGTCTGCAACATTGATGATCTTCTGCTGTATATTCAGTTTTCTTTAACCCTTTCAACACGGTGAACTTGGAAACAAAACATTGCCAAAATCCTGTATCTTGGGAATTCTCAAACAAATAACAAAAAAAACAAAAAAAAAAAAGGTGTGACACATCACCCACAAAAAACCCTCTCAATGTTGTTTTTGGTAAAAATAATCATACAAGCCGGCAATATGGCTTATGAGAAAATGGCACAAACTAGGTTTGAAGCAGGGGTTTGTCACAGCAACAGTGTTAAGATCATACAAGCTACAATGCTGTGAGTGTGTCACAGCAACAGGGTTTAGATCATACAAGCTACAATGCTGCGAGTGTGTCACAGCAACAGCGTTAAGATCATACAAGCTACAATGCTGTGAGTGTGTCACAGCAACAGCGTTAAGATCATACAAGCTACAATGCTGTGAGTGTGTCACAGCAACAGCGTTAAGATCATACAAGCTACAATGCTGTGAGTGTGTCACAGCAACAGGGTTAAGATCATACAAGCTACAATGCTGTGAGTGTGTCACAGCAACAGGGTTAAGATCATACAAGCTACAATGCTGTGAGTGTGTCACAGCAACAGCGTTAAGATCATACAAGCTACAATGCTGTGAGTGTGTCACAGCAACAGCGTTAAGATCATACAAGCTACAATGCTGTGAGTGTGTCACAGCAACAGGGTTAAGATCATACAAGCTACAATGCTGTGAGTGTGTCACAGCAACAGGGTTAAGATCATACAAGCTACAATGCTGTGAGTGTGTCACAGCAACAGCGTTAAGATCATACAAGCTACAATGCTGTGAGTGTGTCACAGCAACAGCGTTAAGATCATACAAGCTACAATGCTGTGAGTGTGTCACAGCAACAGGGTTAAGATCATACAAGCTACAATGCTGTGAGTGTGTCACAGCAACAGCGTTAAGATCATACAAGCTACAATGCTGTGAGTGTGTCACAGCAACAGGGTTAAGATCATACAAGCTACAATGCTGTGAGTGTGTCACAGCAACAGCGTTAAGATCATACAAGCTACAATGCTGTGAGTGTGTCACAGCAACAGCGTTAAGATCATACAAGCTACAATGCTGTGAGTGTGTCACAGCAACAGCGTTAAGATCATACAAGCTACAATGCTGTGAGTGTGTCACAGCAACAGCGTTAAGATCATACAAGCTACAATGCTGTGAGTGTGTCACAGCAACAGCGTTAAGATCATACAAGCTACAATGCTGTGAGTGTGTCACAGCAACAGCGTTAAGATCATACAAGCTACAATGCTGTGAGTGTGTCACAGCAACAGCGTTAAGATCATACAAGCTACAATGCTGTGAGTGTGTCACAGCAACAGCGTTAAGATCATACAAGCTACAATGCTGTGAGTGTGTCACAGCAACAGCGTTAAGATCATACAAGCTACAATGCTGTGAGTGTGTCACAGCAACAGCGTTAAGATCATACAAGCTACAATGCTGTGAGTGTGTCACAGCAACAGCGTTAAGATCATACAAGCTACAATGCTGCGAGTGTGTCACAGCAACAGTGTTAAGATCATACAAGCTACAATGCTGCGTGTCATCACTGGTGACTTGCAGGTCGACTTCATCAACAGAAACCCAAGCAGAGAGGTCTAAATAAGAGAAAACACAAAACATCAAGGTTATACTAATTATACTTACCCACTAAAAAGATCCATTTACTTTTTTATTACGTCCTCTTTTGCGAGTGACTGCACTAGCACGGACTACAGAAATCTCTTGTAGGACTCCCTTGCTACGGGTTTCATCCACAGAGTTGCCTTTGTCATCAAGAGCCTGGGTAACCTTGCAGTTGACAGCCTCCACTAGACAGAGGTAAAGACGAATAATGATAATCTCTAGTGATAAATGTTCTGTTTCTCATGTGCAACATGTTATTTCTCAAGATCTCAACCTCTGTAGAACGCCTCTGATTTTATCAATTAATGCAAGTAAGTTTTAAGGACATTTTATAACCACTTGACTGAGAGGCACCACCTGACTGAGAGGCAGTGGTGCCAAATTATTATAATGACCAGGGGTTGAAGCTTAGACAAAATGTCTGTATCTAACCAAACCCTCTTTTCCCCTTCAAGATGTAGTAGAGGGGCTAGAGTGTTCCAATGACCTTAAGAGCTAAACCATTGGTATCCATATGGTGATAATCTCGTGGAACCCCGTCAGGCAGAGATAGTGCTGGGCCCCTTGCCTCGAAGGGATCCACCCAACACTAGCGGTGGGCACCTACCCCCTGTGCTGTGGGGTCTAGGCAAAGGGCATCAGGGTAAAAACTACTAAACAAACACCCAGGACACTCAACATATTACGGAGGAACGTTGAAGGAGTCTTAAATTTTAAAAAAAAAAAATGTCTTTAGCAAACTAATTTTATGAAGACAAAATTGACATAGCATGTCTCCAAGAGACACACCTCAATGCCCACCTTTATGAAGACAAAATTGACATAGCATGTCTCCAAGAGACACACCTCAATGCCCATCACAGATTTTCTGTCAGAGGATAATATACTATGACCAAGAAGTGGAAGGGCACAAGGGAGGAGTTCTAGTACTTATTTAAAACACAATACCAAACAGTCAAGTACAGTAAACTCAAATAACGAGTCAGAAATGATAGGCGTTGATATGGTGATAAAGGAGGAGACAATATACAATTTATATAGCCTAGCAGACAAAGATCTTGTACTTTCAAGAATGGAAATAAATGACACAAACTGCATTGTAGTTGGAGACTTTAGTAGTCGCTCAGAAAGATGTGGACAGCCAGATACTGACACCAGAGGAGACGAAATGGAGGACAATTTATCCAACAAACCCAGGTTCTACGCTAGAAATTGGTGTAACACTTCCACTCCTGACTTAGCCTTCTGCAAGGGGTATGGGGAGGGGGGTGGTTTTTATGAGGAGACAAACTTGAAATCTGAGTGACAACAGTTTGAAATCTGAGTGACAACAGTTTGAAATCTGAGTGACAACAGAAGTGGACAAACAATCAAAACATTCCGCTGGAGTATACAGCCGGTGAACACAAAAGTCAAAGAAAAAGTGGACAACAATGAACATCACAGTCAATAACAACTTTACAAAACATTTTTTTCTATCCTGGACAAGCACAAAAATATGGCAAAAATGATACAGATTTTTAAAAAAAGGAATGGCCAAAAAATATTCTCAACATGCGAAAATATTTTATATTTAGAAATATAAACAACACATTTAAAATGAGAATAATCAAATGTTACGTATACTCAACCCTACTGTACGCTGTGGATGACTGGACAATGAAAAAGTAACAAGAAAATTGCACTGATCTCTGGAGATATTGACACACAGAAGAATAGGCCTAGTTTTATGGAAACAAAAACAACCGAAATGAGAGGTTCTGAAGAGACTAGTAACGAAAGAGGGATGATAAAAGAAAACCAAAATATTTTGGCAAAATTAAATACCTAACAGTTTTAAAACTATACTGTGTGGGAATAAATGAACGAATAAAAAACAAACTTTATTTTCAAAGGGTTGAGAACTGGGCCCATAGGCCAGCCTACCATTTTGCGCTTCATGGAAAGTTGAAGAAGGCAAGCAAGCAAAAGGCAGACAGCAATGCAATTGGGAAGATTACATTGAGAGATGGATAAAAAGCAAAGCGGTGTCAGAGAGTGTACATACAGGGCAAAAGAGATTGCTGGAGATCCAATGCAGTCAACCTTCGTTGAGGAGATGACACCTGACTTTTTGATTACAACTAACAAAAATTGCTAAAACACTTATAGAAGAAGAGAAGGCATCATGTTTACTTTCACTACAAATCCACATGTCAACTGGCCAGGTCAAGATGGCCAATCCTCAATGTGCCAGTCAGACTTATGGGTGTGTAGATGGCTGAAAACACAAAATCTGGCCAAGGAAGTTCTGGGGGAGGACAAGAGGGCTGCAAAAACTGTTTAGAATTCAGTTCAAGGTCCTTTCTGGCTTGCTTTGTTGAACTGCTACTGCAGTTCTAGCTGCCCCACAGATCACTGCTGTCCAATGAAGAGATGAGCACCAAGATGAATGAATGGCTGAGTGCAACAACTGCCCAGATATGGTGATCAATTTCAAATGCTTGTAACAAGACTTCTGGATAGTCCTAGAACATTCCTTCTATCCACCACAGAATATTCTGTTTGGCAGTCAGTGGTCTGACTGGGAGACTAGAAGACCTGCCGGTGAAGCTGGGGTTGCTTCAGAATTATGTGGCTGCTGGACAGGCCGGCTCTGTCAAGGAGGAGAGAAATTTCTGTCTTGCTATTTGTTGTTTAGTCGCTACTTAAGAAATACTTTGTGGAAGCATAGATCCTTCTCTGCCTTTGCCTCTTGCCTAGTCACAATACACATTTCTCTATAATGCCCTTTCTCCTGATACATACTATAAATTTCATTTGTCTTTTCTTTACTGTTATAAGTAATTTTATTATTTCTGCAATCACAATATCTCAGTATTTTATTTTCTTCTCTGTCCATCAAATCTTCAGCAGGCTCCTCAAAAGCCAAGTCTGTGCTGTCACCAATGTTCTCACTTTGTAGATCACCTGCCCCCAACAAGCATGCTGTAGAAGTGGTGTTTCCCTCCAAGTCAGAGTGTATCTGCCTGTGAGGCAAGCAACATACAGTCTGTAGAAGTGGTGTTTCCCTCCAAGTCAGAGTGTATCTGTCTGTGAAGCAAGCCATCAACAGTCTGTAGAAGTGGTGTTTCCCTCCAAGTCAGTATCTGTCTGTGAGGCAAGTCACCAACAGTCTGTAGAAGTGGTGTTTCTCTCCAAGTCAGAGTGTATCTGTCTGTGAGGCAAGCAACCAACAGTCTGTAGAAGTGGTGTTTCTCTCCAAGTCAGTATCTGTCTGTGAGGCAAGTCACCAACAGTCTGTAGAAGTGGTGTTTCTCTCCAAGTCAGAGTGTATCTGTCTGTGAGGCAAGCAACCAACAGTCTGTAGAAGTGATGTTTCCCTCCAAGTCAGTATCTACCTGTGAGGCAAGCAACCAACAGTCTGTAGAAGTGGTGTTTCCCTCCAAGTCAGAGTGTATCTGTCTGTGAGGCAAGCAACCAACAGTCTGTAGAAGTGGTGTTTCCCTCCAAGTCAGAGTGTATCTACCTGTGAGGCAAGTCACCAACAGTCTATAGAAGTGGTGTTTCCCTCCAAGTCAGAGTGTATCTGCCTGAGAGGCAAGCCACCAACAGTCTGTAGAAGTGGTGTTTCCCTCCAAGTCAGAGTGTATCTGCCTGTGAGGCAAGCCACCAACAGTCTGTAGAAGTGGTGTTTCTCTCCAAGTCAGTATCTGCCTGTGAGGCAAGCCACCAACAGTCTGTAGAAGTGGTGTTTCCCTCCAAGTCAGAGTGTATCTGCCTGTGAGGGAAGCAACCAACAGTCTGTAGAAGTGGTGTTTCTCTCCAAGTCAGAGTGTATCTGCCTGTGAGGCAAGCCACCAACAGTCTGTAGAAGTGGTGTTTCTCTCCAAGTCAGAGTGTATCTGCCTGTGAGGCAAGCCACCAACAGTCTGTAGAAGTGGTGTTTCCCTCCAAGTCAGAGTGTATCTGTCTGTGAGGCAAGCAACCAACAGTCTGTAGAAGTGGTGTTTCTCTCCAAGTCAGAGTGTATCTACCTGTGAGGCAAGCAACATACAGTCTGTAGAAGTGGTGTTTCCCTCCAAGTCAGAGTGTATCTGTCTGTGAGGCAAGCAACCAACAGTCTGTAGAAGTGGTGTTTCTCTCCAAGTCAGAGTGTATCTACCTGTGAGGCAAGTCACCAACAGTCTGTAGAAGTGGTGTTTCTCTCCAAGTCAGAGTGTATCTACCTGTGAGGCAAGTCACCAACAGTCTGTAGAAGTGGTGTTTCTCTCCAAGTCAGAGTGTATCTGCCTGTGAGGCAAGCCACCAACAGTCTGTAGAAGTGGTGTTTCCCTCCAAGTCAGAGTGTATCTGTCTGTGAGGCAAGCAACCAACAGTCTGTAGAAGTGGTGTTTCTCTCCAAGTCAGAGTGTATCTGCCTGTGAGGCAAGCCACCAACAGTCTGTAGAAGTGGTGTTTCTCTCCAAGTCAGAGTGTATCTACCTGTGAGGCAAGCAACCAACAGTCTGTAGAAGTGGTGTTTCCCTCCAAGTCAGTATCTACCTGTGAGGCAAGCCACCAACAGTCTGTAGAAGTGGTGTTTCTCTCCAAGTCAGAGTGTATCTGCCTGTGAGGCAAGTCACCAACAGTCTGTAGAAGTGGTGTTTCCCTCCAAGTCAGAGTGTATCTGTCTGTGAGGCAAGTCACCAACAGTCTGAAGAAGTGGTGTTTCCCTCCAAGTCAGAGTGTATCTGCCTGTGAGGCAAGCAACCAACAGTCTGCAAATAAGCCATATCTGTAAAATGGATGTTCATGCAGAATTCATCAAGTTCAGGAACAAGACTAAAGTCAACAAGCAGACAAACAACCAGAACTTTCTGCCAGAGTTTACAGCTGGTGAATGTAAAGAAGAAGTTGAGAAAAACACAAGTTTCCTAAAGCATCAAGGATTCTCTCTGCCCTACATACCTCCTGTCTTACTTGAAGCATCAGTGTCATCCTCGGCAACAGTGTTGGCAGAACCATCATTATGGTCAGGTTCCTTGTCTATGGGGTGTGTGCAGGACACATCAAACTTATGCAAGTGTGTCAAAGAGGTGGAGTCCTATAATAAAGCAAAATAACAGTCTATGCTAAAGTAACTTAACGAAGCAAACACACCAAGAATAAAAAAAAATAATTTAAGTATAAAATGTTCTTCAACAGTCAGATATAGACTCCTCGCAAGCTAACATTACTGGAGTCTCTTTACACTTAGTTACAATGTATCCAGTTTTCAATGACTGAAGAGTCTTACATAAAGGTATTCAGATGTGAATATTGTGTGAGAAGACAATGGTAACTGCTATGTAGCAAGCAGTCATAAGTCAGATTTGTGGGTAATTTATTCAATATATGATAGTTCATATTTAGAGATCAGATATCCATGTGCATAAAAATGACCTACTTTGTTCTATGTAAATGAACCAACCAACCAGAGAGGACAGCCAGCATAAAACATGAAGGCTTGCACAAGACAGTTGCATTTCCCTCAAAACAAAGCCTGGCATGTATTTGTAAGATAAACATGGCCCATGTTACTACGTCTATGCACAAGACAGTTGCATTTCCCTCAAAACAAAGCCTGGCATGTATATGTAAGATAAACATGGCCCATGTTACTACGTCTATGCACAAGACAGTTGCATTTCCCTCAAAACAAAACCTGGCATGTATATATAAGATAAACATGGCCCATGTTACTACGTCTATGCACAAGACAGTTGCATTTCCCTCAAAACAAAACCTGGCGTGTATATGTAAGATAAACATGGCCCATGTTACTACATTTATGTAAGATAAACATGGCCCATGTTACTATGTCTATGTAAGATAAACATGGCCCATGTTACTATGTCTATGTAAGATAAACATGGCCCATGTTACTACGTCTATGTAAGATAAACATGGCCCATGTTACTACGTCTATGTAAAAAATAATTGTAAAAAGATTAAGACCATTAGTAGAAGAACAATTTTCAGAAGCCCAGATGGTTTCAGATGTAACAGAAGCCCAGATGGGTTTCAGATGTAACAGAAGCCCAGATGGGTTTCAGATGTAACAGAAGCCCAGATGGGTTTCAGATGTAACAGAAGCCCAGATGGGTTTCAGATGTAACAGAAGCCCAGATGGGTTTCAGATGTAACAGAAGCCCAGATGGGTTTCAGATGTAACAGAAGCCCAGATGGGTTTCAGATGTAACAGAAGCCCAGATGGGTTTCAGATGTAACAGAAGCCTAAATGGGTTTCAGATGTAACAGAAGCCCAGATTGTTTCAGATGTAACAGAAGCCTAGATGGGTTTCAGATGTAACAGAAGCCCAGATGGTTTCAGATGTAACAGAAGCCCAGATGGTTTCAGATGTAACAGAAGCCCAGATGGGTTTCAGATGTAACAGAAGCCCAGATGGGTTTCAGATGTAACAGAAGCCCAGATGGGTTTCAGATGTAACAGAAGCCCAGATGGTTTCAGATGTAACAGAAGCCCAGATGGGTTTCAGATGTAACAGAAGCCCAGATGGTTTCAGATGTAACAGAAGCCCAGATGGGTTTCAGATGTAACAGAAGCCTAGATGGGTTTCAGATGAAAAAGACACTGCACAGACGCAATATTTACATTAAGACAGTTGATACAAAGAGCAATGAGATTAGACATGCAAAGTTGCATTTACAGGCTAGGAAAAAGCTTTTGACAGAGTGGACAGGAATATATTGTGGGATTGTTAAAGCAGATATGGAATCAGCAAACATCTAACTGAAGCGTATAAGAGCTTATATATATCAAGTAAAAGTTGCATATGAACAAAAGCAGGTACATCGCAACCTTTTGAAGTAAATTCAGGAGTAAGACAAGGATGTGTGCTATCTCCCCTGCTTTTTATAACATACATCAACAGTATGTGCAATGAAGCAGAGAGCTGAGAAAAGGATGATATCTCAGAATTGTTATTTGCAAATGACCAAGAATTAATAGATGAAACAGAAGAGAGCTTACAGAACCATATAGACCAAGTTAATTCCAAGAGTAAGAAATATAATATGAGGATAAGCATTGATAAGACAGAGGCAAGGGTAATAGGTAGACAAGAAGAAACTATATCAATTAAATTAAATAACACAGAAATAAAACAAACTAGCCAGTTTAAATATCTAGGGTCATTTTTCACCTAAGATGGAAGAATGGATAGAAAAATCAACATAAAATGTGCGAAAGCAAATCAGGTTATGGGACAATTAACACCGCTACTGACGCATAGAAAGATACCTCTGTCAACCAAAGCAAATCTCATAAGAATGTTTTTTTTTTTTTGGTACGACACTGTGCTACCAGTGCCAAACGTCATTGTGTTGATGCCAAAAGAATTGAGAGCAGTCTTCAGAATGTCCTTATAGAGCTTTTTCTGTCCTCCCTGGCACCTCTTTCCTGGCACCTCCTCCCTGGCACCTCTTACCTTGCTGGAGCTCGCCATAAAATACTCTCTTGATAGCTGGATGAAAGTGACTTGCGCAAGGACTTTGATTTGAGTGAGGAAGAGTTGAGCAATTCGTCGACCTCACTCTCTCACCTTGATCCAATGGCAGAACAATGTCTAGACGACTGGAAATGGACCTAGGTGCAGTGGATGACCAAGGCGTCTTAAGTGCCCTGCCTTGCTTGAAGCTCTCCACAGAGCCTGCTGGTAAGTGCCTTCTTGTCCGTTGAACCAATAAGAGGTTTCATCCGCACTGCACAATCCGCCAAATCCAGTCATTGCATGCAGAGTAGGCACACCAGGGCTAATCAACTGGTGGCCCGCGGGCCAAATCTGGCCCCCTGAGGCCTGCCAAGAAAAGCTTTAGAATAATTTCAACTACAGATTTGAAGGCTTTTAATACCCAAAACAATGTAATGTTATTCGTTATTCCTTTTAAAATCCCTCCTGCAAATTATTTTTCTTCGAATGCTAAAAAGTTGTTATCTTCTGTCGATAAAGGTTCTCTGCAGTTAGAACTTGTGGATATGCAAAGTTCCAGCGCACTGAATGAAGATTTTAAAGAAAGTGGTACAGTCAAGTTTTGGACCGAAATGATTCAACAGGAGCAGTTCCCTAATGCTAGAAAGGTTGCCGTATTCATACTCACCATGTCTGGTTCAATTTTCACTTGTGAATCAAGCTTTTCACATATGAACGTCAACAAGAAAAACAGTCGGAGCTCACTGAACAAATACAGGTTGCAGGATTGCATGATTCACACCAGCCTAATGTTTTAAAATTAGCTCAAAGCGGAAATGCAACTTTTCCTATTAATTACATTTTGCATGGTTGTAACTTTCGTTTTCTTCTGCACAAAGCCAAATGAAACGAACAGTGGACAGTTATTTTTATTATTAATATGACAATGCAATTGAAGTGACAATGCAAACGTTTATTTATAATATCTACGGCAAGTTGGAAATACGTGTATTTTAATTAAAAGCGAGTATTAATTCATCATTACAAAATGCTGTAGTACACTTTAAATTATAATGGTTTACAACACTGTTTCATTTATATTACCGTAGGCTAGGCCTTATATTTAACAGTTTTAGAGTGTATTAAATTTAGCTTTGAAAATTTCCCAAATGTAGTGTGTTAATTATCTTTTCCCGCTTGCGCTCGGGCCACTGGCCTGTGACGATCCCCATTTTCTACATTTTGGCCCATGAGCAAACTTAGTCGAATAGCCCTGTAATACACTAATACACATAACAAACAAAAAGTCTAATAGTCTTAGTCGAATAGCCCTGTAATACACTAATACACATAACTAACAAAAAGTCTAAACTGAAGTAAAAAAAATTTAAACACGTAACAGTGTATGTATTAACAAACAACTTGACAGTGTAACAGAAAAATACTGTCTTTTGCAAAACAAAAAAATACAAACTAAAGTGATATTAACCTCAGTCAAATCTAGATGCAGTTACACCCTCCATCTACTACTGAGAACACAAACTTCACTTACTGAAAACTGCCAGGGTGATGGGTCTTGGTTTGGGCAACGTCTAAGAGCAAATTTCCACACTCCGAAACCTGACAGTCCCGTTACAAACCAACATTTCTCCACTGTATACAGCCCTGTATAAAGCATAGCCAATCATGGTGACTGATAGTTAGTATGAAACATGATGTCGTGTGTTATTACAGTCACGGAGACCGACATGGCCAGCAAAACATTACAGAGTAAAGCACCCTTATTGTGCCAGTCCACTGGGCATTTGATGCTATTACATTTTTGAAAACAATAAGCACCTGGTGGGTGAAGAGGCCAACATCAATTCAGCCACCTTTACTTCCGACGGCAACACCTGGTACCCAGTTTAAGCTTGATCTAACTTGGAATCAAGATCAATTTTGATGAAAACACATGTGCACTGATCTGGATTAAAACTTGAGACCTGCAGGCTGCCATCAAGTGTCCAGCCATGAGATACTGCATCTCCCCCAGCAAGTGTCCAGCCATGAGATACTGCATCTCCCTCAGCAAGTGTCTAGCCATGTGATACTGCAGCTCCCCCAGCAAGTGTCTAGCCATGTGATACTGAAGCTCCCCCAGCAAATGTCCAGCCATGAGATACTGCATCTCCCTCAGCAAGTGTCTAGCCATGTGATACTGCATCTCCCCCAGCAAGTGTCTAGCCATGAGATACTGCATCTCCCCCAGCAAGTGTCTAGCCATACGATACTGCATCTCCCCCAGCAAGTGTCCAGCCATGAGATAATGCAGCTCCCCCAGCAAGTGTCCATCCATGAGATACTGCATCACCCCCAGCAAGTGTCTAGCCATGAGATACTTAAGCTCCCCCAACAAGTGTCTAGCCATGAGATACTGCATCTCCCCCAGCAAGTGTCCAGCCATGAGATACTGCATCTCCCCCAGCAAGTGTCCAGCCATGAGATACTGCATCTCCCCCAGCAAGTGTCCAGCCATGAGATACTGCATCTCCCCCAGCAAGTGTTTAGCCATGTGATACTGCATCTCCCCCAGCAAGTGTCTAGCCATGAGATACTGCATCTCCCCCAGCAAGTGTCTAGCCATGAGATACTGCATCTCCCCCAGCAAGTGTCTAGCCATGAGATACTGCATCTCCCCCAGCAAATGTCTAGCCATGAGATACTGCTGCTCCCCCAGCAAATGTCCAGCCATGAGATACTGCATCTCCCCCAGCAAATGTCTAGCCATGAGATGCTGCAGCTTCCCCAGCAAATGTCTAGCCATGAGATACTGGAGCTCCCCCAGCAAATGTCTAGCCATGAGATACTGCTGCTCCTCCAGCAAATGTCTAGCCATGAGATACTGCATCTCCCCCAGCAAGTGTCTAGCCATGAGATACTGCTGCTCCCCCAGGCAAATGTCTAGCCATGAGATACTGCTGCTCCCCCAGCAAGTGTCTAGCCATGAGATACTGCATCTCCCCCAGCAAGTGTCTAGCCATGAGATACTGCATCTCCCCCAGCAAGTGTCTAGCCATGAGATACTGCATCTCCCCCAGCAAGTGTCTAGCCATGAGATACTGCATCTCCCCCAGCAAGTGTCCAGCCATGAGATACTGCAGCTCCCCCAGCAAGTGTCCAGCAATGAGATACTGCATCTCCCCCAGCAAGTGTCTAGCCATGAGATAATGCAGCTCCACCAGCAAGTGTCCATCAATGAGATACTGCATCTCCCCCAGCAAGTGTCTAGCCATGAGATACTGCATCTCCCCCAGCAAGTGTCTAGCCATGAGATACTGCATCTCCCCCAACAAGTGTCTAGCCATGAGATACTGCATCTCCCCCAGCAAGTGTCTAGCCATGTGATACTGCAGCTCTCCCAGCAAGTCTCTAGCCATGAGATACTGCATCTCCCCCAGCAAGTGTCTAGCCATACGATACTGCATCTCCCCCAGCAAGTGTCCAGCCATGAGATACTGCAGCTCCCCCAGCAAGTGTCCAGCAATGAGATACTGCATCTCCCCCAGCAAGTGTCTAGCCATGAGATACTGCATCTCCCCCAGCAAGTGTCTAGCCATACAATACTGCATCTCCCCCAACAAGTGTCCAGCCATGAGATACTGCAGCTCCCCCAGCAAGTGTCCAGCCATGAGATACTGCAGCTCGGTCAGTAAATGTCTAGCCAGGAGATACTGCATCTCCCCCAGCAAGTGTCTAGCCATGAGATACTGCAGCTCTGCCAGCAAATGTCTAGCCAGGAGATACTGAAGCTTTCCCCAGAAAGTGTCCAGCCATGAGATACTGCAGCTCCCCCAGCGAGTGTCCAGCCATGAGATACTGCAGCTTGGTGAGTAAATGTCTAGCCAGGAGATACTGGAGCTCCCCCAGCGAGTGTCCAGCCATGAGATACGTCATCTCCCCCAGCAAGTGTCTAGCCATGAGATACTGCAGCTCTGCCAGCAAATGTCTAGCCAGGAGATACTGAAGCTTCCCCCAGAAAGTGTCCAGCCATGAGATACTGCAGCTCCCCCAGCAAGTGTCTAGCCATGAGATACTGCAGCTCGGTCAGTAAATGTCTAGCCAGGAGATACTGCAGCTCCCCCAGCGAGTGTCCAGCCATGAGATACTGCAGCTCCGCCAGCAAATGTCTAGTCATGCAATACTGCAGTTACCCATGAAAAATATGACATATTTTTTATGACATCAGCTTAGATAATAGCAAAATAGAAGTATCAGTGTCATCAAAGGTGGGGATTATGGATCATTTGTACATTTTAAGTTAATGGCATTTTCAGGGGAAAGTGAAGAAATTCAATCATCTAGGCACATATCCAACTTGAGACAAAAGACAGTAGGCACATATCCAACTTGAGACAAAAGACAGTAGGCACATATCCAACTTGAGACAAAAGACAGTAGGCACATATCCAACTTGAGACAAAAGACAGAAATATCTCCAATTAATTACGTTATAAATTAGAATCAGACAAGCAATCATTTTTTTTTTAAATAAATGAAGAAGATTTTTACTGGAGGTCAGACACACACACACACACATACAGACACACACACAAACCACCACCTCCAATTGTTCACATAAGGTTTTGTATCTTGGATAATTAGTTTAAAACAACAACAAAAATCCTGAGACATCAAAGTTGTTTCTAAAAACGAACAAAGGACTACAAATCATACCATCATATCTGTAACCTTCTTCAGGAGCAAATGGACTCTGCAATTTGTAACCCCGAATGACTCGCACAGGATTTTTAGTTTCCACATTTTTACTCAAGGCTAGGTTTCCTCTGGTCAAAGTTTGATCTCTTGACTGTGGGGCTGTACGCAGGTTCTACGGGATCATATTAAAGAACATTAGTTTATGTACAAAGTAATACTGTATGTAAAAAGTAAACTATTATTAAACTGAAAACTCATGAGGGATTCATCTAAGAAGACGAGTTTTTTAAGCTAATAAAAATGTATTACCAAGACTTGTCACCGTGTAATGAAAACATCTGGAAATAATAGCAGAAGGCATTGTACCATAAAAAGAGGGACAGGGGATGACCAGCACAAATACGGGCATAGGATCTAATTGACCCCTTGGGTAGGAAAGTGTACAAGGCGGGAGAGCTGGCAAGAGACTGAGTATCTTTCAGGCAGACCGTGATAAAAGCAACATTCTGCAAAGGACCTGCTACACGATGAGGGGACTGACTGGTTGATGGAAAAGAATCAAAGGCTTTTTACAGTAAAACTAAAGTAATGAGAAATAATCAGAAAACAGAACATCCAGTTATCCTAAATGATGAAGCAACAGAAGTTTAAGAATGTATATACCTTGGAAGTTAAATTACTCCAGCTGCAGTTTTTGAAAATGGATGTAAAATCAAGAATAAACAAAACAAACCAAACATTAGCCATGCTTAACAAACAAAAATATACTAAAATCAAAGGGACTTAGTTTGAAGACAAAACTCAACTTGACAAGAGCAATATTTAGGCAGACTTTTATACAACAGTGAGAGTCAGAAATGACAGCAGAAATGACACATAAACCAGGGACTCCTCAAAATAAACATCCAGGGAGAATCTTGCAAATATTGTTGCCAAACAAGATCACAAACAAAGAAATGAGAAGGAAAATGACATGTTCGTCACTCGCAAACGTTATCAAAGGAAGAACATGCAGATGGCTTGGATATGTTTACAGAATACTACGCTGTTTTGTGAAGATTTGGCAGATGTTGGATGGCAGATAGAAAAAGGAGAGTGGATGACCTAAGGAAATGTGGAGAAGGATAGTAGAAAGGGAAATAAGGGAACATAAAATAACAAAAAATACCACAGGCAGATAGGCAGCAGACTGGCAGCAATGGATAACCTTGTGAATGCCTTATGAGACGCAACACGAACAGGATATAGAACAATCCATTAGAACATCTGACAGTTTACAGTCTTTGACCTTACTTCTTCACAGATTCTAACCTTTGGATTTGACTTTGTGCCCTTTAAATCTCGACCACCTGAAAATAAACACAATGAAAATGTTCAGCTACAGACATCTTTCCTCAAAACTTATCCCACATCTAATGTAATAGTTCTTTACTTACAGAAACATCTCTTCATACAAATCAAAATGTAGCAGGGACAATCAGCAACCAAAAATGTCATATCTGTGGACATGTAGTTTTGCAAGAAGAAACAAAATGCCACGCACGATAGAATAAGACATCTCTGTGTGATAGTCACATCAACTGTTTGACACTGTACAAACCTTCTCCTGTGTACGTAAAACAATCACCCAAGTCTATGTCATCTTCATATCCTCCAGAAAGTGCAATCGAATAAGCTCCATCTTCACCTCCATGGATGCCTGCAACCGTTGGCCTGAGGAGGTCACAGCAACAAAATATAACCACACTGTACAAAATAGATGCAAATTCACCTGACATTTTATCTTTGAAAAGATATTAAACAATCAAATGAGATACAGCTTCAGTCAGCTTTACAATATCGCAAACACAAACAACAAGTAAACGTTGCAGTTAGAGAATCTTCATCAGCAAGAAAATAAATCTACAATACCACATGTACGAACAAAGTCCCTCAATTGAAATATCTCCAACAGAAATCACTTTCCTGTCTGGCTAGCAGAATGACTAGTCCGTGGCCACCATGAATAAATACAGGCCAGAAACAAAAAAGTCGTGAGAGTTACCGGAGAAATTATTATGCAGATAGGCACTGTGGAAGGTTCACAATGAACTAATGTGTCATGAGTGGATACCAAGCATCCGTACGTCAAAAGTGAAGGAAATCATGCGGATATACTGTCTGGGAGATGTGGGAGTGCAAGAGAAGGAAAAAGCAGATTTTCTAGCTACAAAAGTGATAGCTACAAAAACACTCCTACTGGGCAAGGGCGACATTCTGAAGAGCATTTATAAACTAATACTGGTAGAAGACACGAGGTTAGATGAAATAACATCTAAGAATGTGTCAACAAGGAAATAAGAGTGGCTCCAGCAAGGATTGTTGTATGACAGGAAGAGAACAACACATGCATAATCCGTGTGCTTTGGGAACAGTAGGCATTAACACCTTAAGACATTTGCTGAGGGAGACGGAGCGTCTATGGGTATGCCCAGTGTGCTATGACATCGACTCTGAAATCAGTAATGAGAGTTGGTAAGAATACTGTGTTTGAGTTTTTTCTTGCTATCTACTGACATGTTGGTTTTTCAGTACTGGTCTCATTTGCCCATAATTTGATTTGCTTTAATACATCTATTGGTAATCTCATCTACATTCCAAATTGTAGTATTTAATTCTTATTCTTCTGCTGAGCTGTAAGCTCTGGTGAAAAGTTTTAGTTATTTGTCAACTTCTGGACACTGATCTTGTTCCAGAACTTGAGTTTTGCATTCACATCCATTTTACAGAGCTAAATTATTTACATGCAGACTGTTGGTTGCTCACCTTTCAAGCAGATGCACTCCAACTATAAAGAAAAACCCTTCATTAGTCACCTTTTATGACATGCTTGTTATGAGGACAGCGGGTCTACCCCCGCCCCTTTTCCGCGAGTGGGACTCTGGAACCCACACAGGGTCAAAACTTGTATGTGTTCTTAGGTGTGATATATTACAGAAGTCATGTGACAAACATAAAAAACACAGAGAATAACTGTAATCAGTAAAACAGGATATAAAACAATCCTGATATATCAGCTTATATTATTATGAACCTGACCTGTGAATGCCATCCCTGCAGCATTCCATGCGTGTTGCCCAGACAGTGCCAACGTCAATACCTGTCAACAAATATGACAATTCAAAACGATTCCATAACAAATCAGTTCAGATAGATAGCATTTCAGGCAGTTTATTTCTTCCGCGCTCACCTTTAAAATAGCAACTTACATACATGTTGTTTTGTTTACAGCTAGGCTGAAATATCTACACCTGGCATCCGTGTCCACCCAGATGAAAATGGGTAGCATTGATCTGTACTGAGAAGTAACTGTGGCCAGTGTAACAGCTACCACATCATCCATCAAGTACCAAAACTATTGCTCCCACTACCACCACCATCTTCACAGCAACCACACACACACAAAAAGTCACCACTGTCTGTGCAGGTCAGTGTAGCCAGAGGAGTTAGTGCCGCACACTGTCGCCACAGGCTGTTTAGTTTAATTGTGCCCTCAACATTAAAAACAAAAACAAAACTCCTATCACCTAACCAGTGATGGAAACCACAGTAATATTCCGTGATTTAAAAAAAAGTACACTATACTCACAAATAGCAGAAATAAAAACCCACACCCATTATCTCTCCCTCTCCGAAGGGAGGATTTTCATTTGACCTTGGCATCCGTGTCGACCCAAACTAAACTGGACTGTAAGCTGTATTAATTAACAGTTTCTGTCATCAACGAATATTTCTTGATCGAGTGAAGCGTCGCGGAGAGGCTAAGTGGGACTTTACTGAAATCGGATATCTTGGGGTGAAAGGCGCAGATATCGCAGTCTAGCTGTAAACCACAACACAAAAAAACATTAACACCCAGCAGGGAATTGAACACTGGTCACCCGCGTGAAGGGCTGAATACTTTCAACTATACTACCGAAGACTCTAGAATTTGGTAGAAGGGAAATTATATAATAATGCGAAGTTCAGTGTTATACACTGTGTCGATGTATTTGTTCACCATCAAATACTGTGTGAGCCTACGTGCCATACCTGAGAAGAATATCTTGCCCTCAACGTTCAACAGTGACGCGGGTCTGAATTGGGATAGATAGGAGGAGTCTTGCTTCTTGGGAATGTAGACTCCGTTGGCTCTCTGCCACTCCGTAAACATGTGCTTTCGGCTCCACGCTTATCTAAGGGGGACATCACTTTAAACAGTACCTTCCGGAACTCTGGCTACTTTAGGCCTCTGGTGATTTCTGGGTTGTCATCGGGAGGTTCATTCCTTGTCCGATCAGAGAACATCTTCAGTAGATGTGACTCCAGCTCCTCTTTACCGACTACCAGAGTCCCAGATTTTAGTTGATCGAACAGGCCTCGGGCAAACTGGACGGGTCCCTAAAGAACTTTTCTCGCTCCCTTTTGGTTCTGTCTGTTCTTACAGAAACACTCAGCGCGACAGAGGGCACTGTGTCAGCTCTTCAGGTGCAGCCAGACCTCGTACAGTCCTTCCCGTTCGCTGCCTGTAATAGCTTTGAGACGTTTTCTGAGTGTGTTTTTGTCTGCTCTGCACTGCTCAATGTCTCTCTGCCTCCTGCTTTTTTCTGCGTGACGCCCAGCTGCGTCTTCTTGACTGTCCCGAAACTTCAGGCACAGTAAGTATAAATTATATCACCAAACCGTTTTAGCTTGACACCTACAAACTTTTTCTCAAGTTTACCATTAATTTTCTCACAAAGTATACCCTCCAGCTTGGAGTACCCACGACACCCTATCACTTGCGGGTGGAAACCTGATCTTCGTCTGCACTTTGTCGGATATCAGCAAGAGTGCGCCTCCATGATAGACGTCTTAGGCCTCTCCAGGCGAGTGGGCTTCACCCTGCTCGTCGTTCCATGACTATTCATTAACTACAGGAGTAGCTATGTGCTGACGCTTACTGAAGAATAAAGCAAACTTAATAGAAGCAAAAACCATAACTTTCAATTCCAGGTTTCTCAGCAGCTCTGTGTGTGGGTGAGATTTTTTACAGATCCAGTGAAAATATACATAATTCACCTCTTCTTTGTTATTATATACAACACAATTACACCCTTCCCACCTTCCAAGCCAGTTTTTTTACATGATTTTTACATACTTTGTGGTGATTACATTTTTGCTGTGAGATGTGTTTACTGAGGGTAGTGTTTCTATCCACTATGTCCTATTCATTTAGCTTTTCACTCAGGTATGGCCACTGCATTACACGCAGTATCCCTGCAGCCTACACAAGCTATACCCTGCAGCCTACACAAGCCATACCCTGCAGCCTACACAAGCTATACCCTGCAGCCTACACAAGCCATACCTGGCAGCCTACACAAGCTATACCCTGCAGCCTACACAAGCTATACCCTGCAGCCTACACAAGCTATACCCTGCAGCCTACACAAGCTATACCCTGCAGCCTACACAAGCTATACCCTGCAGCCTACACAAGCTATACCCTGCAGCCTACACAAGCTATACCCTGCAGCCTACACAAGCTATACCCTGCAGCCTACACAAGCTATACCCTACAGACTACACAAGCTATACCCTGCAGCCTACACAAGCTATACCCTGCAGCCTACACAAGCTATACCCTACAGACTACACAAGCTATACCCTGCAGCCTACACAAGCTATACTCTGCAGACTACACAAGCTATACTCTGCAGACTACACAAGCTATACCCTGCAGCCTACACAAGCTAAACCCTGCAGCCTACACAAGCTATACCCTGCAGCCTACACAAGCCATACTCTGCAGCCTACACAAGCCATACCCTGCAGCCTACACAGGCCATACTCTGCAGCCTACACAAGCTATACCCTACAGACTACACAAGCCATACTCTGCAGCCTACACAAGCTATACCCTGCAGCCTACACAAGCTATACCCTGCAGCCTACACAAGCTATACCCTGCAGCCTACACAAGCTATACCCTGCAGCCTACACAAGCTATACCCTACAGACTACACAAGCTATACCCTGCAGCCTACACAAGCTATACCCTGCAGCCTACACAAGCTATACCCTGCAGCCTACACAAGCTATACCCTGCAGCCTACACAAGCTATACCCTGCAGCCTACACAAGCTATACCCTGCAGCCTACACAAGCCATACTCTGCAGCCTACACAAGCCATACCCTGCAGCCTACACAAGCCATACTCTGCAGCCTACACAAGCTATACCCTACAGACTTCACAAGCCATACTCTGCAGCCTACACAAGCTATACCCTGCAGCCTACACAAGCTATACCCTGCAGCCTACACAAGCTATACCCTGCAGCCTACACAAGCTATACCCTGCAGCCTACACAAGCTATACCCTACAGACTACACAAGCTATACCCTGCAGCCTACACAAGCTATACCCTGCAGCCTACACAAGCTATACCCTGCAGCCTACACAAGCTATACCCTGCAGCCTACACAAGCTATACAGACAACAGAAGCTATTTAGTTCCTAACTTTTGCAAAAGATGTGACTTATAACTGACAGTGAGCTTTATCACTCTCTATTATAAACACTGACAGGTTCTACTATCATGACTATGACAAACTGTCAATGGTTCTTCAGACGCTGGCACTGTTCATGAACATCACTAGCAATCCAACATTTAACACGTACCTGATACAGCTCCATAAAAATGTGGCCTATTGCTTGGCACTTTCGTCACTTGCTTCTCATCACTACATGCACCCAGTTCTTCATAGGACACTCTATTATCTGATGACTAAGCAATAACAACAAAATTATACTGCTCAAGAATAAATATAGAACAGCAAAGAAACAGTGAGGCAAACTAAAATGTATATGTTTGATATAACTGTGGCTGGGGGGATGCATGCCTTTCATGTGGGACCTTGAAAAGGGATCAAACTCACAACCAGATGGAAAGTACGCAGAACTTCTGGCTCTTGTATATGCTTAGTGAACCTGCACGGCGTACAGCCTGCAAACTAAATAAAGCCAATCACATTCATCTAGACGGCCCAATCAATAATAATAATAATTTGTAAAACTTCACAATGAAGACTGGCTGAAATCTCAAATGCTGTCTGACTCCATGATGGTTGTACATGTGACCAGACTTCTGTCTGTGCATCTCTTGATTTGTATCTTCCTACTTATACCACTGTCTACCTCCTGCTCACCCCTCCAACTTCATTCAAGTATGCCTTTTTGTTTAGAGTGGGAAGTCTTTTAATGTGATACAAATATTTCACTGTTTATTTCTTTCATAGCTCTATCTTCATGAGTCTGTACAGAACTTGTATTTGTTTGTTTCTGTTTCCATGAAACATGATATCTAGGCTGCCTAAAGAAACTGAATACAAAATGACAACACAAAAACACAGACATCAATAGCTGATAACACAAGCATCCATAATATACCACACAGATCAGATGACCGTATTTTCTGCATGCCAAATGTGCAGGCACACAAAACAAACATACAGCAGTCTTGTTTTAGACAATCTAGCTGAGGCAGACATGACAAATAGGCACATAGTCTCTAGTCGAGGTTTCAATTCACTGCAAAGAAGTCACTTTATGACTGCTCTTGTCCTGTGCTAGTAAAAATCATACAATTCCCCTCACTGTACTCGGAAAGCCTCAAAATGATGTATTATCTTAGAAAACAGAGCTCTGCTGCTTGGGAAAGATTAAACAGCATTTCACAAACTGCTATATAAGAGAGATCGAGCCATGTGGAATAAAACCTAGTGCAATAAAGCTCGATTTTGTAGTAGTTCTAGTAGTAGTAGTAGTAGTAGTAGTAGTAGTAGTAGTAGTAGTAGTAGTAGTAGTAATAGTAGTAGTACTAATAATAGCAGCCTTATTTAGACTTTGCAACATATGCAAATGAGCAAATGAATGGCTACACTGAAACTATTTCCTATTCCTTTTGAGAAAAAAAATGAAAAGCTCGACCACGTTCTGACTGCTGCCTATATTTGTGGTCTGGGTTACGTCACTTTCGTGACTGAATTCTAGTGTTTGTGCCATTTCTGGGCTTGATGCCTCCATCCGAATTAAACCGCTCGTCTTCCACCCTGTTGTTACTTGTGCATGTCTTCCCTCGTCTTACTTAGTGTTTCCAGTTTGCGTTGTTTCCATTTGATTTAGCCTACACTGAAACCACGGCCGGCTCCAGATAAATATCTGCAGCTGGCCGTGTCTGAAGCGAAGTGATTGAAACTACATGCCACTAGAACCGGACACTGGGCTATGAAACACTAGGTGACTCTAAGTGCAGTGCGTCATTACTCTCATGAGAATCCCCAAGGTCAAGTCTCCAAAACCCCGTTCAACCATAAGGTTATATTAGGGCCCCACGATGGTTACAAAGTAACAGAATGCTCAGCTGGGATGGGGGATGTAATGGCAACAAATTGTCTCCCATGAGGGGCGGGTCGGGAATCACTGAAACTTAAGTGTGCCGTGTTCTTTTTCATGCAAGGTTATTAGAGTAAGCTCCGTTTACTTTAACTCAGTAACTGTCACGAAGCCAAATAATAATATACTAGATCATTTTAAATATTCACATTAGATAAATTAGAATTTGATTTCTGCAATATAATGAATAAATAATCTGTACAGTGTTAAACAACCAAGAGTATCTGAGATATATACAAATTAAAAATATATACCAATTAAAACCCAGAAAGTTTGAACAGGAGACCTTTGAGTAAAGTTCTTGAGGCTAATACTGCTGCCGATCATTCTGCGGGCCGGTGTCAGCACTTATGAAACAAGGACTCTATAAAACAGCATGATCCCCAGCTGATACAAATTGAGGACACTTTTGCCGTCATTGAAACAGACACTGTCAGGATTAGATAAGATTGAACAGGCCAGCTGTGAATCCACACCAGAGTGAACAAATGCCAAATGGTCGTCTCAAACAATGATGAACAAACACCAGAATGGCACACCAATGTTGTCCTGCTATGACTATGAGGAAACAAACAGTTGACTGCTTCACATATCTCAAGGTATAGCACAAAAAGTATTATTAGAGAGTTTACAACAACATGTAATAAAGATTGGCTATCCGCCGAATAACGGGCACAAAAGATGGCAGCCGCAAAAACACCCTAACAGAGCCTTAGTCACGTGTCAATTGCGCGCTTCCGGCGACTTAATTTGAAGTTTCCTGGCAACTACCACCACTGAGAGTATCCCCCAGGCTGCTCACGTGGATAATGAACTGTATATGGAGGGAAGTAATATAGAATTAAGTAAACTCTTATATAATAACTTAATTTCTTAAATAAAAGACTTTACCTGTTCCAATCGAGCAGACTTTCGCCTTGTGCCGTACAATGACCCTCCAATAAAATCACAGTCAGTTACTGGCAACTTCCTCTTTAAATTTGTTGATTTAAGCACAGGTTTCTTGTTTTGTTTGATGATACGTGGTAAAGACTTGAACTATAAATGTTTGAAAGATAAATATGAAAATGTTGAATAGATACAATGCTTCAAATATTGTATGATGTTATTAACAGCATGAATACATTAGCTAAAATGATGATAATTAAACATTAAAGCTACAGTTGTCACAGCTTAGCTGTAAACCACACAGAAAGTAAAAAGTAAAGGATCTTGTTCTACATCTTCAGGCATATTGCCAACATAGGTTGGTGGCTGATGTGGTCAACTACATGCCAGCCACCTTTACCTGGCAGGACTCCACCTGGATACATTCAAGGTTAGCTTGACCTGGCAGGACTCCACCTGGACACATTCAAGGTTAGCTTTACCTGGCAGGACTCCACCTGAACACATTCAAGGTTAGCTTTACCTGGCAGGACTCCACCTGAACACATTCAAGGTTAGCTTAACCTGCCAGGACTCCACCTGAACACATTCAAGGTTAGCATTACCTGGCAGGACTCCACCTGGACACATTCAAGGTTAGCTTGACCTGGCAGGACTCCACCTGGACACATTCAAGGTTAGCTTTACCTGGCAGGACTCCACCTGGACACATTCAAGGTTAGCTTGACCTGGCAGGACTCCACCTGGACACATTCAAGGTTAGCTTAACCTGGCAGGACTCCACCTGAACACATTCAAGGTTAGCTTTACCTGGCAGGACTCCACCTGAACACATTCAAGGTTAGCTTTACCTGGCAGGACTCCACCTGAACACATTCAAGGTTAGCTTAACCTGGCAGTCAGTCTTTTAAAAAAATGCTGGCTCTATCAGGACCTGAACCCATGACATCTGATCCACAGGCAAACATCTAGCCGCTACAAAAGAAAGTACCAGCCACCTTTTGGGGGCAAACACTGAAGAAGATGACAACAGCGAAAGTCGGCAATCACTGGACATACAAAACACACATTTAACAGATGAAACATTGAACTGACAACACACAAGTTTCAACTCAATCAGGCTTGCATGCAGCTTAAGATACTGATTCAAAACAGTGGATACACTACATGTATACATACAGATGGGTTTGCAGTGAACCCTTGAGGACGACTGGGCCAATCTGTCAGCCCACAAGCAAAATGGCAAAAAGACAGCTGCGCTGATCTATCGTCTTGGTTATACAAGCTTTGAGACTGGCTGGTCGGTCTTCATACCAGCCAATCAGATTGCTTCTCTATTTCTTGCACAAGTGGGCTGTTTAGTGGTGGCTTTTGTGAAAGTTTGCTGTGTTCTGTAATTTTACACTGATTTTTATATTTGTATTATTGTTACCAGTGCCCAATAAAATATAGCAGGAGGCAGGAGAAGGAGTAGGGAGTAGAACCATGTGCCAAAGGTGTCTGGAGGGGCCTACACTGGCCAAGCTTCCAAACACACAAGTGTTAGCATTTATCCAGGCTTCATTCATCAACAAATTTACCTTGATTGTTAAATTTAATCAAGTTAGTTCTAAACTTGAATCAAGTTAGGGAGTTTAAATATCTAGGAAGTATGATCACAGAAAATGGTAGAATTGAGAGAGAAATAGAAACCAGATGTCAGAAAGCAAGTGCACTTATATACCAATTGTCACCATCACTAAGACATCCAAGCATAACTATGAGTGCAAAGAGACAGATTATTAATAGCATATTCATTCCAACATTAAGCTACCAGTGCCAAACATGGACACTATCTAAAGCCCATATACGCAAAATCACCACCTGTGAGATGAGATGCCTGAGAAAAGCAGCCAACCTAACCATCCGAGATCGAGTGAATAATGAAACTATCAGGCAAATTGTGGGAACGACATCTTGTACTAGTGCTAGATTCATCGAGAAACAGCAGATAAAGTGGTTTGGCCATCTTGTTAGAATGCCGCAAGATTAAATACCATCACAAGCACTACATCTCAGATAATCAGCTACAAGAGCAAGAGGACGGCCGCGGAAAACATGGATTGACAACATTAAACACACTCTACGCCTTCACGGCATGACAATAGCTAGTGGAAGCCAACGTGCACTGGATCGCAAATTATTCCTCCCCACGACGCTTAACGGCAGAAGTGGTTTATGATGATGAGTTCTTAACTGAAAACAAACAAAAAATAATAATTTGATGCATGCATAAATATGCAAATCAGCATAACTAATGTCAATTTGAATAAATATTGGGATGTCATTGACTGTCAGCATGATTCATAAAGACTGTTAGTTCATTCCATTCAATGTCCTACCTACAAGAATAATTAATGTTTTTTTTATAGATGTTAATTAAATGATTTATTTTTTATAATTACGTGTGTGTGCAAATGAAAAGAATCCCCTCATGGGGGCTCAGTATTCTTGGGACAGGAGCCCCCCCCCCTCCCCCCCCCCATCATGTTTTCTTTGTAGCAGGCTGCCCCCAGTAGTGGATAGACACATACAATCCTTGGCATGCAACCTCTGTTGTAACTGTGGGGAGAGCTGCCAAGGGGCTACATGGTTCTGCAGAATGACTGAAACACTCTTTAGTGCATGCGAGATTGACAGATAATAGCGAAGTGAATGCAACGTTTGAGACTGAAATAATTATAATATGATGTATACTTGGATAACTAACTAATAATGTGCAACACAGCATGGCTCAAACACTTAAACACGCTCCTAGTTTGTACATCATAAATTGGCCGGGTTCATTGTAATCATTGTTCAAATTAATAACATACCGGGTCTAATAATCCAAACGATGCAAGAACTCGGCGATTGTCCTCAAGATTTCTTAATCTAATAATTTCATAATCACACATTGTGACAGATTAACTTGTCAATTTAAATAATCAAATAATGACAACAATATCCTCCAGAACGCCGACGGCAGAAAACTTTCCCAGTAGTCGGGGACGACCAGGTGGGAGTTGTTGTTGCTTAATGTATCGATACTGTTGTCTGTATCGTGCCCATAAAATAATTACCTGAAGAGTTTCGTCAATTATTACAGACTTCAGACTTCTAGCAGACAGACATTAACACACACACACACACACACACACACATCTCTAATACAGGGAAGACGAGAGGAATACTCAGAAACAAAACTAAAATGCCTGATTTTTACCTTAACGACTAGCCATCTTAATACAAAAACCCATCGATTTTTCACTGGCAAGACAAATCTAGACGTCTGGAGATGACCAGTGGATGACCAGTGCTTGCTTCTTTGGTGCCTTGCTGTGCCCAAGGCTCTCCACGGAGCCTGCTGGTGGTAACCTGTTTGTCCGTTGAACCAAGATGGTTTCATCCGCACAGTCAGTATAAATATAATATGATATACTGTGCTACCAGTGCCAAACGGGAGTTATCAGAGGCTAAGCTACGTAGCATTCACACATGTGAAACGACACTTCAGTAAGTGCCTTTGTTACAGGTGCATTTGTTTATAGTGTTATGTCATTTGTACAGTCATTCCGCAACAGCTGATTATTTCGCCAATCAAGAAATGGGGTTGGGGGGGGGGGGGGGGGGGGAGGTGGTATCGTAAAGTTCGCAAATACTATAACTAAAATTAACTATGACGATACCTGCCAACTTTTCCCGCCGTTCTAAGAACGTGGCCAACCTTTTTTCTTTTACTGTGGGAAAACCCCTGGTGCTTTCTTTTTAGCCGACTACAAATGACGTCAAGGGACAGTCCAATGTTTTCGATGGTGGTTTCTGTGCTTTAGTGCGTTTCTTCCAAAGCCAAGGTTTTTGCACGTTTACCTAACCCTAGCTTTAACCCTAACCAAAACTATAAGCTTAATCACGGCCTTCTCTATTTATATATAGAGAGAAGGCCCTGGCTTAATTTACCACCACCTGAAAAATTTACAGGTGACCTGTGGATTTCCCCTTTTTGTGGTCGGCTAATAAGAAAGTACCATCCTCCCCCAACCGAAATGATGCAATTTTTTTTAAATTGACAACAGTTTGGATTCTTTTCTGTTTAGCGACTTATTGGGGAGGGTGGGGGGGGGTGGTGCTAGGGTTAGGTTATATGAATGGTGACTACTACTAACCCTAGCCCTTCACGCGGGTGACTGGTATCCGATTCCCCGGGTGCTGATTTTTCTTTTGCACTTAAAATGGCGGTTGGCACGTTGTTTTGTGGTTTACAGATAGGCTGCGATATCTGCGCCTTTCGTCTCAAAACATCCGATTTCAGCAAAGTGCCAAATTAGATTCAATGGATCAAAAACTATTCGTTGATGACGAAACTGTTAAGACAGCTTAAAGTCTATTTTAGTTTGGGTCGACACGGATACCAAGGTCAATTGAAAATCGTCCCTTCGGAGATAGAGAGATGACGGGTTCGGGTTTTTATTTCCGCTGTTTGTGAGTATAGTGTACTTTTTTGTAGTCACGGAATATTACTGTTGGTTCGATCACCGGCAAGGTTTTTTTTTTTTCCATGTCGGGAGCACAATCAAACTAAACTGCGTGGCGACAGCATGCGACGCTAACTCCTCCGGCTACACCGACCTACAAAGAGAGTAGTGACAGTTTGTTGTTGTTGTTGTTGTTATGAAGGTGGTGTTGGTAGTGGTAGCAGTAGTGCTGGTAATCGATGGATGATATGGTAGCTGTTACACTGGCCACATTTACTTCTCAGTATATACAGTGGACACGAATGCCAAGGTCAATTTAATTACAATATTTCGTCAGATGTTGACTTTCCCATCCTTCGGATAGGACGATATGATTGGGGGGGGGGCAGGGGGGGGGGGGGGGCGGGTTGATGACAGACACTGTTAACTGAGAGTGCTTAACGTTATTTTTAAAGTTCTCATTTCTCAACTATTTATTTTTCAATAATTTCGTCAGGTTATTTTCCAATCTTTCGGAGAGGGAGATATGATTGGGGGAGAAAAGGGGGGGGGGGGTGGTTATGACAGACACTGTTAGCTCAGAGAGCTTAAAACATATTTTACAGTTCTCATGTCTGAAATATTTATATCTGAATACAGATTCCTTTGATATTCTCATTTTTTTAAATTATTTTTTTGTGTGGCGAATTTGTTGGTCAGTTAGAGGTAGAATAGCCTAACTTTGCGATGTTTAAACACAACAGATGCTTTAGGGCTCTCCTTGAAATAACGGTCGCTAGCTGGACGGCGACGGTCGCTTAGTCGGAGTTTACTCCCTTGGCTGCATTGCAAATACGGAGTGGAAAAGTCACGAATCAAAAACAAGGTCAACATGGCAGCTAGACATCGAGCTCCGACTCACATCAGCAACCACGTTCTTGCGACGCACGACTTAGATGCCACGGATGTGAATCCTGCAGATCTGTATGCCTTAGTGACCGATAAGTTTGCGTGGTTAGGGGTAGGGTTAGGGTTAGGGTTAGATATGAAAATTGTGACGGAGGAGTTCCAAATAATCGTACACAGTGACATACACACCCAAACAATTGAAGGACGGTGGATGCTACTCAAACGGACAATTCGCCATCAATTAAGCACCAGCAGCGCGCTATTGCCGTCATATTTAGGAGAATTCCAGTGGCGCCACTCCCACAAGCATAAGATTGTCGGCCCTTATTTGGAACTCCTGCGTCAAAATTTTCACATCTAACCCTAACCCAAACCCTAACGCTAACCCTAACCCTACCCCTAACCCACACCCTACCCCTAACCCACACCCTACCCCTAACCCACACCCTACCCCTAACCCACACCCTACCCCTAACCCACACCCTACACCCTACGCAACCGTATGATGACAGGTAAGTATGTCATTTGTTTCGTTCCCTCTTTACGGTCCGTATTTGCAATGCAGCCAAGGGAGTGAACTCCGACTAAGCGACCGTCGGCTTTCCAGCTAGCGACCGTTATTTAAAGGAGAGCCCATTTATTTATATATTGTATGTTCTACAGTCGGCATACCAGACTATCTCTGTATCTGTGCAGTGCCTGATATTATCCATATTAGATACGTGCTCTTTCCATTTTATTTCTTTTCCTTTTTGACAGACTAATCCACAGCAACGCCTAGCAGGTACAGCTAGTTATATTAATAAAAATGTAAAAATTCTGTTGGCTGTAACAAGTAATCTCTGAAAGTTCTTTACCGATTGATTGAAAATGTTCACACAGCGTTGCATTCAACTGCGCGCGTGTTTTTGAGTAACGGGTGATCCTCATCATGGTAGCACTTTGTGCACTGTATGCTTTTCGCTTTGTGTGATATCCTGGTGGGGTGAAATTAAATTACTTCCAGGACCATGGAGAGATGGTTGTAACAAGATGGCAATAAGGGCTCGATGCACTTAAAAGTATGGCTGCAATGGACCCAGAGCAGAGAATGATTTTAACACTATATCAGTACCTGATCCTTTTAGTGACTAATTATGGCCTAGGACTGCTTACCGTCTTAAAGAGTCAGATAGACAAATGAGCGCATACAGAACAGCTATGCTGCACCAGAGACACCCCATTGGTGTGTACGCGATACATCTTTGGTTTGCCGACTATTGCAGGTAGGCACAAGGTGCTGCGGGCGAAGTCATATCTCAGTTTAGCTGCAGACACAAACCACCCTTTGCACGAAGCTGTGGGCGCAGTTAAGGGTCAGCAGCTGATAAGAGAGAATGCATGGGTGGCTCATACAGAAGACACAATCAGACAGGTCTGCATCCTTGAGAGCATTAGGCGAGGAGAGGAGTGGCTCAAAGTGCCATGTTCACAGTCAGATTTGTGTAGGGTCATAATCACATTGAGCCGGGAATGCAGATAGAATCTTAGCAAAAGTTATTGGTCGACGTTTGATGCAGGAGAGCCTACCAACATCCAACTTAAGAATGGAGGTGGAGGCGGTCACTGCAGCTTTCCGCTGGTTAAAGAACACGACACACACACACACACACACACACACACACACACATCGTGATTATAACTGACTCAGAAAGCATGCTGAGGAAGATCAGAACAGGTGTGCTTCGTACAGAGTGGTATGCCTCACTGCGAAGGACACTGGTAAGGGTTAGTGTCTGGACCTTTTTTTCTTTGTGACACGCCGGCGTGTTGGGAAGTGAACAGGCGGATATACTGGCTAGCTCTGCACAACTTGGTGGAATACTGATGCATGATAAGACAGACGTAGTTAGTGCCTTGTGGTAGAGCGTTTACAGTTCGGAGGAACAGATGGATCACCAGTCTGGTGAGACTGATGCAGGGGAAGTAACGAGAGGTTGTGACAGATGCTCGAGGCTCAGAACAAAGGCTAGATAGAAAGACGTTTTATCATAATGCTACTGGCACCATAGGTATCGTAACTCTTTAGTGGCTGCTAAAGATGTGGACGTAGCGCTTATGGGAATGCTCCGAGTTTTGTGATGCCGGTTATTGAATCAACTCAACTAAACTCTTCAAAAATTGTCCATAGGATGTTTCTGTCTACTCTGTTAACAGCTTTTTTTTCTGGACCTCAACATCATCATGTAGCAGGTCCTTTGCAGAACGTCGCTCTCATCACAGTCTGCCTAAAAGAAACTCGGTCTCTCGCCAGTTTTCCCGCCTCATGCACTTTCATACTCAAGGAGTCACTTATATCCTGCCCCTCCTTCCTGGTACCATGCCTTCTGCTATAATTTTTTCCAATCCGTCGTGGCGCTTGATATGACCAAAATATTTCAGCTTTCGAGAAAGGATGCTGTTTATTAGCCAATCTTCCTTGATGTTCAGATCTTTTAAGATGTCAATATTTCTCCTCCTCTTTGTCCAAGATATTCTGAGAATCTTTCTATATAGCATTTCAGCTCAAAAGTCCCTATTCTCTTTCTTAAGGACTGAGAGACAGTCCACGACTCACATCCGTATGTAGCCACAGGAAAGAAATTCTAATTTTTCTGGATCTACAAACACAATATTCAGTGAATCGTCATATTCAATGGTTATCTCGCAAACTTGCCTTACTATAAATAATGCATCTGTGCAACTTTTTGTTGTTGTTGTTGTTGCTGAAACCAGATTGTGATGTAATTGTTCCACTGTTCCACTATAGGTCAAACTCTCTGTTCCACTACAGGTCAAACTCTCTGTTCCACTACAGGTCAAACTCTCTGTTTCACTACAGGTCAAACTCTCTGTTTCACTAGAGGTCAAACTATCTGTTCCACTAGAGGTCAAACTCTCTGTTCCACTAGAGGTCAAACTCTGTGTTCCACTAGAGGTCAAACTCTCTGTTCCACTAGAGGTCAAACTCTGTGTTCCACTAGAGGTCAAACTCTCTGTTCCACTAGAGGTCAAACTATCTGTTCAACTAGAGGTCAAACTCTCTATTCCACTAGAGGTCAAACTCTGTGTTCCACTAGAGGTCAAACTCTCTGTTCCACTAGAGGTCAAACTCTCTGTTCCACTAGAGGTCAAACTCTCTATTCCACTAGAGGTCAAACTCTGTGTTCCACTAGAGGTCAAACTGTTGCACTAGAGGTCAAACTCTCTGTTCCACTAGAGGTCAAACTCTCTATTCCACTAGAGGTCAAACTCTCTGTTCCACTAGAGGTCAAACTATCTGTTCCACTAGAGGTCAAATTCTCTGTTCCACTGCAGGTCAAACTCTGTTCCACTAGAGGTCAAACTTTCTGTTCCACTAGAGGTCACTCTGTGTTCCACTAGAGGTCAAACTCTCTGTTCCACTAGAGGCCAAACTCTCTGTTCCAATAGAGGTTAAACTCTCTGTTCCACTTGAGGTCAAACTCTCTGTTCTCATAACTTTGCATACATTTGTCTAATTTGCCCAATAGTGATAAACCACAGTCTCTTGTATAACCTCTCTTTTTCCATTGGCACTATAAATGCCTGCTGCCATTCAAGTGCAAATTGCATTTACAATCAGTCAAAATAAAACCTAACAGTCTGTTATGTTCCCGTGAAGTGGGAAAAAACGTTAAATGTTGAATCACAGCCCTAGAGACACTCCCATAAGCGCTCAGCTCCCATCCCCAGCAGCAAGCAAAAATTCCAATTCCGATCGCACCAGTTCATTGTCCATTAAAAGGTCATCTTTATCGCACATCTGACATTACCATAAGTGCTCTGATCTCGCCCTGAGTATGAAATGACATGACCTTTAATTAGTGCTCTGATCTCGCCCTGAGTATGAAATGACATGACCATTAGTGCTCTGATCTCGCCCTAAGTAAGAAATGTCATGACCCTTAATTAGTGCTCTGATCTCGCCCTGAGTATGAAATGACATGACCCTTAATTGGTGCTCTGATCTCGCCCTGAGTATGAAATGACATGACCCTTAATTAGTGCTCTGATCTCCTCCTGAGTATGTCTTAAGTGTTTTTAGACTAACAACTCCTGTTCTGTTCTGGTTGATGTAACGACGGGTGACTCCCGCATAGCAACAGTAACAGTCTGATTGTATATCCGTCTCGCCCTTCTCTATAATGTTAAGCGTCAGCCAGATCCCCTGGTAACTCCCCGCGGCGCAATTCTCTTCAGACCGTAATGATCTCTTTGTGCCTTAGCACTGTTCACTCGCTCCCAAAGGGCCCTACACAATTCTGCTTCTTGATCTGACTGACCCACTCCCCACCTCGCCCAAAAGCCTGCACTCAAGTCTGATTGTGTCTTCAGCTTGCGCCATCCAAGACCTTTCTCTTTTCAGTCTGTGACCCTTAGCTCAACCTAGGGCCTCACGCAGCAGGTGTTTCTTGTCTGAGACATAACTTTGCTTGCTGAACTTTGAGCCTATCTGCAATAGTAGGCAGTGCAAGTATAATATCGCATACTACTACCGGGGTGTTTCTTGTACAATAATGTTAAAACTTGACCAGATTTTTTTTTTAATCCATCAGGAATATGACACTAAACTTGTAGCTATTAACAACCAAGACTTGTACCTCTCGGTACGTAACGGTAGGCAGTACCAACACTTTTTTCAGTGTCTATTTTCCAATAATACTAAAATAGATACTCTCTGGTGAGTACCGGCGCCTTTGTACACACTTTGTGGTGAGTACCGGCGCCTTTGTACACACTTTGTGGTGAGTACCGGGGAAACACACACACAAAAACTGCTAGCGGCTGACAAATAAGTCTTTTCGTAAAAAGCAAATGAAATACAATGTAAACTGCGTAAGTTAAAATAGAAGCAGATAAAACCATTAGACATGTTGACAGAATATCTAGAGATCATTCAGCCAGCGAAACTAACCATATGTAACGAGTGGCTGAAAGAAAAGAATGTATGGATATTTGTGTGGGTGTATATGTGGGCAGGTTTTGCGTGTGGGTTTATGTTTGAATATGTGCGTGTGTATGTGATTAAACATGGTCTGGGAGCATTAAAACAAGTTGAAAACAATTGACACTCTAAATAAAGTTATTTAAACTGCATATTTTAATCATAGTGCTGATTTCAAACCCAACCGGATCAAATTAAGCATGTCAAATATGAACAAAACTCCGAAACTGTGAAGAAGGTTAGTTGACATGTACTGTCGCCACATAAGTTTTCACGTGCGTGGACCACATGGCTACTACATCATCAATCACCAAAAGCGATTCCAAATATTATGAAGTAAGAATTAAATAAAAAGACACAATGAATCTAAGAAAATTATTGCAGTAAATCCAAACACAATAGATAAGAGCTGATTGAAACTATGAAACATTAAACAGATACTGAAAATCAATCACTATTTCCGAAGCCAATCAATCTCCTGAAGTCTTATTTTCTTCCTAACTTGACTTTCTCGAAGTTGCTAGCCCGAACGATGTTGCCTGCATCGTCCACATAGTTATAGATAACTTCCCAGTAATCATTCTTGGCTGGCGAGTTCCCGTCGTCTCCAGGCATTCTACTCACTGTGAGCTTCTGTTTGACATCACCAGAAAGAACTCCAATTACGTTTGAGTGAATGATTGTATTGACCAATATCGGGATCATGCCTTTGAGATGATTGATCTCGCTGCTTGTATCTGCAGCACTTGTTTGTTTGCGATGTGTTCTCGACGACGAAGCACTGTGGCTGGAGGCACCTGCTGCAGCCACACCAGAACCACTTACAACAGCCCGCTTACTAGTTTGGAAATCCTTGATGAAGGTTTTGCTGGCTTCCTTCGGCCGAATGGTTGAGGTATGGAAATGTTTCTTCTCGGAGTTAACAGCATCTGCTGCGGCTGGACTATGTTTGGTGGAATCTACTGTTTCGCTTACAAGAGATGGTTTAATCGTGCCCTGGGAATTTGAGTGCTCCTGATTTGATACCGATCTTCGGGCTACTCTTCTGAAATTACGATCAAAATACTGAATGATGACCTTATCTACCTGGAGAATCCTGTGATCGGAACACTGTGATGAGATCATTTCGCCAGTGATAGTCAGATTGACGTGTTGCTCGCTACATATGTGGTGCATAATCTTTCGTATTGGGGCGATGACAGCAAGAGGGCCTCTACAGGCAGGTATTCCAACATGCAGGTCCATATCCCACGGATACTCCACGGGACAACCATGGTGACCTGAGTTGCGCAGATCAAAGATAAGGCAGCGTTCTTGGTCGTGATCAACGATAGCAGACCATTTGGATCTTGAAATAGATGAAATAAAACATAGATAGATATACGATTGTGACATTATTTCTGCTTGGAGTACTTTATTTAAAAGGACATTTATCTTGGAATATATACTTATTTTTTGAACGACTAAGATGATCAGGATTGTGAACTGACTAGCACAATGGTTCGAATCCTTATGACAGCTGATTTTGACAGCTAACCTGCGCCCCTAAAAAATATTAGTTAGGTAATTGGGTTATCATCATTACACTTCGGACATGTCCGTAGGTGCTCAGATCCTCCCCTCGGTTTGAACCCTAGCGTCCGATTGCTCATAGTATTAGTTCTATGTTGACTAAAAAGTCCTCTGATGTGCCTATTGTGCGTCTCGTTTTGTGCTATGCCGATCTTAACCCCCCAAGTCTATCATTCTGGCACGTGATGTAGATTCACTGCCCCCAAAGTCCTCCACACTTTCCATTCTTGGAGGGCATTAATAATACCAGCATGGCCCATAGGTTGAAAGTCAGTAGTGATAGTGGATCCAGCCAATCTATCAGCTCTTTCATTTCAATCAACGCCCCCGTGTCCTGACAGGAAAATAAATTTGACTTCACGCACAGTCTGCCTGAACTCTCCGGATCATACTCACTGAATCACTGAGTCTACATGCACAGGTGTAGTTTTGTGCTTCGAGCCACGCGAACGCTTGCGTTACTGCCATCACCTTCATCATTATGCTGCTAACAAGATACCAGAGACTATTGTGTGAAGTAAAGTCTACTTATTGCCACATTGTCTAGCAATATACAGCACCGTTAAAAAAAAATCCCACTATGTAACGAAATATTTCGGTCGCAGTCAAAGACATAATACTCTTTTAACAACCAAACTGGTGGGAAAAGTCGAAGAAAGGGGCAGACTATGGTATAAATGGAAGGATCAGACTAATAGATGGACGAACAACATAACAATCTGAGAGAGTTTACAACTAAAACCACAGAAGTATTTTGGAGATTCACTGCAGCCAATCTTGACTGTGTAGATGGCGTATTGTATCTCATGTCAGTTGACACCATTTCACTTCCTTTCTATCGTCGTTCTCAGCCTACATACAAGTAGCATGTCGTGTTGATAACAAGAATTATTTTTTTTGTCGCCAGAACAAAGTTATAAAAGGAAATACTAAGGGTGATATGTGGGAGCAACACATGTGCTATTTTTGAGATATGAGGGAACTATTAGTTTTAAAATAAAATATACAAAATCGATAGGTCAAGGAAGTTAACTGGTGAGTAGCGACTGTCTTTAATCATGTGTCTTTTATGACCAGCTTGTAAAGGGGTAGTGAGTTTTTCTCATCAAAATGGGACTTGGAACCCACACGGGGAGCATGAAGTAAATGTTAAAGTCCACAGGCCAAGGAAGCTAAGTTACCCAGGATGCTTGGCGGTATTAACGTGTGTGTGTGTGTTGTGTATGTGTGTGTATTAGCCAGCCATGGGTGTTAGGGTATTGATTGTCTTAGGTGATGGGGATAAATAATAGTTAGATAAGAATAGATAATAAAGGGGATGGGAGGCATGAGAGTATTGAATATTTGTGCGCTAACGGGCTAAGAGTGGTTGCAGATATTTGTCTCATTAGTGGGATGGGGAAAGAGGGTGTTTAATGAGTGGTATAGGCGCGAAAAAAAAAAAAAAACACACATGTTTGTAGGCAATTTAGGAATAAATAGTTTGAAGAAGGACGTCATAAACTGCTGTCTGCCAGTGCTATGGTGCTGCTATAGTTTACACAGTAACAACGGTAAACTTTACGAAAATCTCCCCAATGTGTGTTAGCTCCGCCCATTTACGCACTAGGTCACCTTTCATTCAGAGTTAGGCTAGTCAACTTTGCTTAATGTTACGAGGGTATCCCGGTGTACTGTTTGCTCAAAACGCTTTCTGCGTTGTCTTCAGTTTACGTTTTCGTTCCGATAAAGAGAATGCCTGTGACACAAGTTGCAGCACACTCGTGGGGCAGTTTGTATTAGAGCCAGTCTTGCAAATTTTTGGAGCGTTAAAAGCGCTGACGTGCTGAAATATACAACACGCGATATTACCGGTTTCGCGGAACACCCCCGTAACTTTCAGCAAAGTTGACGAGCCTGAGCAAGAACCAATAAAAAGTGACCTAGTGTGTAAATGGGCGGAGCTAAGACACACTGGGAACATTTCCATAAGGTTTACCTTAAAAACATTAAAATCACTAGATCAAGAACAATTAAGCTGATTAAACTAAGATTTTTTTTTTGGGTGGGGGAGGGGGCATTAGGGTGAGTAGAGAGCAGAAAATGAGGGAGGGGGCATTAGGGTGAGTAGAGAGCAGAAAATGAGGGAGGGGGGGGGGGGAGCTAAGAATTGATTTTTTCATTAGCAGGCCGGGGGTTGGGTACTGATTGTTTAGTTGTCAAGGTGTAGAAATTTTTGCTCATGTCCATGTGGGGTTGTGGTGAGCGGGGTAAGTACTGATTTGTTGGTGGCGTGTAAAACGCATATATGTACATAAACATTATATATGACAAAAAAACCAGAACGTAACGTCAGGATTTACAGATTTTTAGGGCAGTGTAGACAGGAGGAACTTGACCCTGGTGATTTAGGACTGAATGGCTGGTGCTGTCAATCCGGACTCTGAAGATTGAGGTATTTATTCACCCAACCCCCAGCAGAAAAAAGGCCATCACCTTACCGGGTGTCGAATTCGGCTCTTCCACCCGATAGTTCGACGTTGTAACCGCTCGGCCAACGGCTCCTCGCCTTATATTAAAAATTATATAAATATTCTACAGAAACAAAATCAGAACCTGAGGGGTGGTACAGATGTTGACAAAAGGACGGACAGAGCTTCTAGCTCTAGTGCAGGTGAATTAGGTGATGGCATATAATGTTTGTTTGTTTGTTTTAGTATCCAGAAAACATGAGTTGTTAACCCTTAGGCTCGGTATTATGAATATCACAACCTTTCGGCTTTGATTCCATGATAAATACCGTAAATCTGGGAGAAATGTGGCTTTTCTGCCTACCCCCGGGAGTGAACCCGGACCACAAGGAGTTCGTCACCCGGTAACCGCGCAATCCGGTTTAGCCAACTACGCTAGCGAGCCGGGCATGGTACATAATGAACGCTGGATTTGCTGGGGACTTCAGGGTTCTATTTGTAACCTTCGTCGATGATAACATAGAACAAGCCAACTCATCTTGGGAATCGACAGCTGGATGACATGCTAGGAAATGTAAAGCATCATCATCAAGTGCCTGGCTAACGGGTATTGGCGAGTGTGAGAATACATACATACATACAAACTACCTCATATCATGTATGATCTCTGAACTTTGTGATCCATGTTCCCACATGATTCGTCTGTGTACGCATGTTTTCTCTTCACTTCCGTAACCGCTCTGAATATAACAGACATTGTTTCAATTGAGTTACAAATAGATTAAAAAAAAAAAAAAAAGTAAAGTTCCCTTTTCACGCCTTTCGGCGCATCGGGCATATGGGCAGAGCGTCCCATATTTTACAGACCATCAGCACTCTGTGGGTAATGTGGTCAGCATACGCCGGCTGTCTTTACTTTCCCAGGACAGCCCATCCTGGTACCCATTTTAGGCTGGGTCGACCTGCGACGTCCCATACCACGACAAAAATCCACGCAGCCTGCAGTGGGTTTCGATCGCGGTATGCTGGCTTACGAGTCGGACACGCAACGCCTTAGCCACGGACGCCGCTACAAATAGATAAGTAGAGAGAATCTCACAGATAGATGTTTCACAGTCATATGTTCAAACTTGCTCTATACAGCATGCGAAATTATTTTTTCTAACCCTCAATGACATGGATTTATTGCACAAAATATTCTTCATTTTATAAAATGCAGTTTTGGCCTGTCCTATTCTGTTCTTTATCTCTGTGATACATCTTCAGTCAGATGTGATCAGATGCTTAAATTTCTTTACTTATAAAATAATGGAATGACTATCATAATACATTTAGGCACTATTATTTTCTTGGATATCACTATTACTTTTATCTTCCGAAAATATGGAAATTCTGGAAAACCAAATCCGTCATACTTATCTACCAACATTTGTGAGGAATTTTCATCTGTAGGGAAAGATTGGGTGATCAAGCATGTATCTGACATACACACAGTTTGATGCTGTGTATGCTCTGTATGGGGGTTTCGAGAAAATAAGACGTGCACTGCATTCTTTCTCAGCTAACAATAAACAGCTAATGATTACAAGCAGAGAGGTAGAAGTATTTAAAAAAAAAAGGGAAATATGGAAAGACTCTTTCTTATAATTCTTTGGAATGACATGCGAGAAATTGTGAATAAAACAGAGTTCTGCAATCAATGGATCTTCTCGCGTCTTTGAAAACCGTTTTCCAGGAAACTAGAGACAAATTTAGTTAATATTATTTCAAAGCCGAGGAGTTTGTATCCAGATAAAGATCACAGGGTTGGGAAAACAGGAATTCAGTACTAGTAAATAACGAAAGATCTGAAACTTATGATCAGGTGAATGGAATTCCTAAGGGTGCGGTTATATCCCCCCACCCTGTTCAGTATATTAGTAAACGACCTCGATGAAGCTATTCGAACAAGGAAACAGGACTAACGCAATTTGCGGACGATTGTGCAATCTACCACAGCCATAAACAGATACCCTGGGCTAAGAAAAGACTACAGAAAAGTCTAAATGAAGTGGCAAACTGGATGGGAAAATGGGGATCTAAAATCAACGTCGACAAAACAGTAAGCATGATATTTAACTTTAAAAGACAGCTTAATTATGACCCAGAAGAAACGAGACTTCAAATTAATGGTAGAACAGTTCAACGGACACGTTCGACGACATTTCTAAGAATGATTCTGGTATGCGAAGAGTATATAAAATAACAGATCATGTGGTAGTATGCACAGCAGAACTAGTCGGCATAATGAAGGCACTAGAGATGGTAATAAATAAACCTCCAACTAAATTTACCATACTGACAGATTCGTTGTCCTCAGTGCAGACGTTAAAAACACATAAAACTAGCAGTAGACCAGATATTACAGAAACGATCTTAAATCTAGCAGGGACTTAAAGAGTGACACGACCAACGATAGTACAGACATAGCGACACACAATAACGTGCAAGACAAGGAAGTGTGAGTGTCCTCACGTGTGGAAGTACACTTTTCTCATGAAAGTAACTACATTTAAGTAGGCATTGGTTGACACATAGGAAAGAGTTTGCGTGTGTACGTAATGTCAATTAGGTATGCATAAGTATGAAAGGACGTGCAAACATGTAGTGTTGTCTGCGTGTATGAATACTCGAGTGCATGTACGCATACACTTAGTTGTGTGTGTCCATATACTCCGGAGATTCATACTGAAAACCATCCCATTCCACATCATGCATCCAACATGCACATGACCGGTAGGACTCACAACAAGATATGACTGATAGCAAATAGGGACTTGATACTGACAGGACTAGAACACATAACCACCAATACCACCCCATCATTGGGATGATAGCAAATGTTAGTAACGTGATACACATGGTCCCGGCAAAAGGCCACGCTAGAATCCAGCAAGACGGCAACAACGAGAAATGACTGAATGGCCTCCCGCCCACTTTCCCCTCACCCTTCTCTACCTCTTTCGGATGCTCTATGAGTTTAACCCCCCAACCCATTCCCAAAGAGAACACTTGAGTTCGTTACCCAACATGCCACAGCAATTCTCATCGCCGAACATTTGGATCTCAAGCTTGAGCTGGATGCTCCGGGTATATGGTATATACTTACACCGGAGCTTAGCTGTCAACCCAAACCGACACAATCCGATCACACACTAACAAATGACGACGGGACCCGCTTAAGGCTCCACACAACCTTTCACACACATATCCATGACATGACTAACCCGTTCTTATTACATAAAGACAACTATAAGATCACTATGGTCACACGCGGAAAATGTTCACATTTCGGAACTATCAAAAACTGTTTTCAGTACTTTTTGGCAAAATAAAATACTCAAAATTTTAAAACTATAAATGGTGGTCCAAAGGACGTTGGGTGGAAAAGCTCGCTCTCCTATGAGATACGCCTGGTCAAATCAGAGAGAGATGACACCAAGAGGAGACACCAGGTAAGAAGAGGAAAGAAACGAACAGCTCACAACAGGGTGCAGGATGAGCGGTAGGAACAGAATGGAAGCATCAAGCCCAGAAATGGCGCAATACTAGAATTAAGTCACGAAAGTGACACAAATAACCCAGACCACAAATATAGGCGGAGACTGTTAGCAGCCTCGGCTAGCTAGCAGCAGTCTGAAAGTGGTCGATCTTTTCATTTTTTTCCCAAAAGGACTTGGACTTGGGAAACAGGAACGACAACCAACTGTGCTTCTTAGAGGATAGATATGATGGAGCAGCAGAATTGTCAGAAGAGATAAGATGGAGCAACAGAATTGTCAGAAGAGATATGATGGAGCAGCAGAATTGTCAGAAGAGATAAGATGGAGCAGCAGAATTGTCAGAAGAGATATGATGGAGCAGCAGAATTGTCAAAAGAGATATGATGGAGCAGCAGAACTGTCAGAAGAGATATGATGGAGCAACAGAATTGTCAGAAGAGATAAGATGGAGCAACAGAATTGTCAGAAGAGATATGATGGAGCAGCAGAATTGTCAGAAGGGATAAGATGGAGCAGCAGAATTGTCAGAAGAGATAAGATGGAGCAACAGAATTGTCAGAAGAGATAAGATGGAGCAACAGAATTGTCAGAAGAGATAAGATGGAGCAGCAGAATTGTCAGAAGAGATAAGATGGAGCAACAGAATTGTCAAAAGAGATAAGATGGAGCAACAGAATTGTCAGAAGAGATATGATGGAGCAACAGAATTGTCAGAAGAGATATGATGGAGCAGCAGAACTGTCAGGAGAGATATGATGGAGCAGCAGAACTGTCAGAAGAGATATGATGGAGCAGCAGAACTGTCAGAAGAGATATGATAGAGCAGCAGAACTGTCAGAAGAGATATGATGGAGCAGCAGAATTGTCAGAAGAGATATGATGGAGCAGCAGAACTGTCAGAAGAGATATGATGGAGCAGCAGAACTGTCAGAAGAGATATGATGGAGCAGCAGAATTGTCAGAAGAGATATGATGGAGCAGCAGAATTGTCGGAAGAGATATGATGGAGCAGCAGAATTGTCAGAAGAGATATGATGGAGCAGCAGAATTGTCAGAAGAGATATGATGGAGCAACAGAATTGTCAGAAAAGATATGATGGAGCAGCAGAACTGTCAGAAGAGATATGATGGAGCAGCAGAATTGTCAGAAGAGATATGATAGAGCATCAGAACTGTCAGAAGAGATATGATGGAGCAGCAGAACTGTCAGAAGAGATATGATGGAGCAGCAGAACTGTCAGAAGAGATATGATGGAGCAGCAGAATTGTCAGAAGAGATATGATAGAGCAGCAGAACTGTCAGATGAGATATGATGGAGCAGCAGAACTGTCAGAAGAGATATGATAGAGCAGCAGAATTGTCAGAAGAGATATGATGGAGCAGCAGAACTGTCAGAAGAGATATGATGGAGCAGCAGAACTGTCAGAAGAGATATGATGGAGCAACAGAACTGTCAGAAGAGATATGATGGAGCAGCAGAACTGTCAGAAGAGATATGCTAGAGCAGCAGAACTGTCAGAAGAGATATGATGGAGCAGCAGAACTGTCAGAAGAGATATGATGGAGCAGCAGAACTGTCAGAAGAGATATGATGGAGCAGCAGAACTGTCAGAAGAGATATGATGGAGCAGCAGAATTGTCAGAAGAGATATGATGGAGCAGCAGAACTGTCAGAAGAGATATGATGGAGCAGCAGAATTGTCAGAAGAGATATGATGGAGCAGCAGAACTGTCAGAAGAGAAAGTAAAACCGACAAGTTCAAGGTGCTAACGGTCCTGCCTATTCCGGACACGTTAATCTTTGAATGCGGAGGCTTATTCGCAGACTGGAAATCTGTTCTCTTTCTTCAGTGAACAGAAAGTCATTGGGTCCGATGCCTTTAAGAAAAGTGAACATCTGGCCAAGATTATCACAAAGACCCAAGTTATGATGATTTTGTAAATGAATGTAAACACATCAAGCGCTTCAGGGTTCTCAGTGAATATTGTGAGACTCTCCCTGCACTTGACAGCAGAACAATTTGCCACAGGTTGAAACCTTGTTTTCCGAATGTTGAAACACCCCGAGTGTTCACGTGCACGGTGATAACCAACTGTGCAGGAGAACTTTTTTTTTTAAGACTAAAACATTAAAAAAATTGCTTCTCAGCACAGTTGAGCAGCTTCATTTGCTGTCACTTCTGTGAAAAGAAATGCCGCGAATGCGTGTTATAATAAGAATTTTATAGTAATTTCAGGCTGTACTATATAATCTATAATTATGTTTTAACACCAGTTTTTGTGACGTGACAGTAAAATACAAAATATGTTCAACGTAATCAACCATTTATATTTCATCTCTGTGAGTGGTTGTCGTAGGGGCACAAAGCACACTGGTTTGTCTAGGGGCAATTAGTACAGTTAAAACAGACCTGCTACAAATCAGTGCTGATTTAAACTGTTTTGGTTGCTTCTCACTCTCCGTTCTTGTTTTCATTGTAATGGTGTGAAGAATTCGTCCAAAAATTGTTTCCCTCCGTTCTGTTTTTTCTTCTTTCTGTTCTCTTGTGTTCTACTTGGCGCTGCTGCGTGAATGAAGGGTTGACCAGCCAGATATTTTGTATGGCAAGCCAACAGACAAGATCCCATACAACCCGTTCAACCTCAAAAGAAGTTACATTTGAGGCACCGAGACCACCAGGCCAGCCTAGTTCAGCCTTTAGTTCAGTGAGTCACCTTCAAACAACCAGGACCACTCAACCAGCGAGCCAGCCTAGTTCAGCCTTTAGTTCAGTGAGTCACCTTCAAACCATCAGGACCACTCAACCAGCGAGCCAGCCTAGTTCAGCCTTTAGTTCAGTGAGTCACCTTCAAACCATCAGGACCACTCAACCAGCGAGCCAGCCTAGTTCAGCCTTTAGTTCAGTGAGTCACCTTCAAACCATCAGGACCACGAAGCCAGCCTAGTTCAGCCTTTAGTTCAGTAAGTCACCTTCAAACCATCAGGACCACTCAACCACGAAGCCAGCCTAGTTCAGCCTTTAGTTCAGTGTCACCTTCAAACCATCAGGACCGCTCAACCAGCGAGCCAGCCTAGTTCAGCCTTTAGTTCAGTGAGTCACCTTCAAACCACCAGGACCGCTCAACCAGCGAGACAGCCTAGTTCAGCCATTAGTTCAGTAAGTCACCTTCAAACAACCAGGACCGCTCAACCAGCGAGCCAGCCTAGTTCAGCCTTTAGTTCAGTGAGTCACCTTCAAACCACCAGGACCACTCAACCACGAAGCCAGCCTAGTTCAGCCTTTAGTTCAGTGTCACCTTCAAACCATCAGGACCGCTCAACCAGCGAGCCAGCCTAGTTCAGCCTTTAGTTCAATGAGTCACCTTCAAACCACCAGGACCGCTCAACCAGCGAGCCAGCCTAGTTCAGCCATTAGTTCAGTAAGTCACCTTCAAACAACCAGGACCACTCAACCAGCGAGAAACAGCTGGTGACACAAAGTGCCACCATTCGGAGGAGAATCACCCAAATACAAGTCCCAGAAATCCCGTTTAACAACTAGACTATGTTTCTGGCCTCCAGCGACAGCCGCGGTGGGGTTTATAAGATCGCCAGGCATCCTGGGACGGCGATTCATCTACTTCTATGTGGTTTAAAATGTAATATGATTTAACTATTTTCTACAAGACGGTTTTCAGAAGCTCGTAATAAAGCTTTGTGTATTCTAATGGTTCTCCAGGTTTGAGTGCTGCATTGGTCTTGATGGTTCTAATATACATATTGCGATCCTGGAGGGCGAATGTTTATTGACGTTACCAAATATGGAGCTCTCTTCGTATGGCCAAAGCTTACAAAAAAGTATGACACTTAACAATTTCATTCATCTTTCACTCTCAGAAAACGCTGTGACCCAGACATAGGTTAAATAATGTTCTAACAAATAAACACACACGCACCGGGCCTCCATAAAGGATATAATATATATTCTTTCAATAATAAGAAAACGGAATAGTAAATAAAACTGGGATATTAAGTCAATTAGCCTGACTACATTTCTACAGAATTACACCAGGTATAACTATTGCTGCGATTTCTAAATGTATCACCTACTCATAGACACACAAGAATAACTTGCAAGTTTGGTTAGTTGCTTATCCTTTACAGACGTCGCAGAACCAGCCCCAACGGCCCATGGCTGTTGTCCTGGCTGTTGTGTGGTTTTTCTAGGCAAATTTACTTTCAGTAGTTTGCCTTGCTTCTGGACGGTCGGCTTTCTTGATACCACAGTCAAGGCGAACGCAAGGCGCATCGCCTGCAGCTGGGATCGAACTCGGCACCCCGGCATTACGAAGCGTTCGCATCGACTTAGCCACAGAGTCGACAACTTGTAAGTAGAACAACCTAATATTTAGAGCTGAAAAGATAAAAAGGGACTGTAGAGAACATACCTGGGGGTAAAGGTCATCGGCCGAGTTGGAAATTGGCTGTAACGATGAATCTTCGTTTCTGAAGGAAACTGCCGAATACACAAACAGGGTATATTGGTTGTTATTATGTGGGGAGGGGCGGGGCGGGGTGGGGGTGCGATATATTAAGCACACTCTGGGAAGAAAATGATAAACAATGACAATACCGGCAGTGAGATGTGAGACTGATGGACTGAAGTATCTAGACATTTCCAGAAGAAATCTACGACACAAGATAAGGAGAGAGGCCAGAGGCGCTCGGCTGTTCCGCACCAAGTGTCTGACGGCAAACAGGATAATGAAGAATGAATTAATGTAAAAGATGATGACTTAACACCGCTGACAAGATGTTGAGTATAGGATGGCAGTGACGTTACTTGGGTTAATCACAATATTTGCAAAAAGCGGGGAAGGGGGGGGGGGGGGGTTAAATGAAACATTTTGGTGCAGAGTTGCCGAACCTCATGGGGGGGGGGGGGGGAGGGGGGGGGGGGGTTAAATGAAACATTTTGGTGCAGAGTTGCCGAACCTCATGGGGGGGGGGGGGGGGGGGGGGGGGGGGGGGTTTAAATGAAACATTTTGGTGCAGAGTTGCCGAACCTCATGGGGGGGGGGGGGTGCTCCTGGACAAAGGCTGGTGCTGGCTAAGACGATCTACATCATCACTTCTCTGTCCCCCTAGACACAAGTTCCCTCCTGGCACCTGGCCAGGTTAGATTGACCTTTTCCTTGAAGTCGTAGTTAGTCTGCACACAAATAAGCAAGTGCTCGCAACAAAAAAGTTCTGGGATCGACTAAAGTAGACAAGTGAACCAGGACTCAACCCTTTCCCACCAGAATGTTACTACCTACCT
>CAJHNH020001979.1:67500-167500 GCA_905116865.2 Candidula unifasciata | reverse complement strand
AGATTCCGGCTACCCTGAAACTTTCCTGGCTGTCATAGCGTTTTCATAAACCGCTCCTATCATAACATGGCCAGCATATTACCACTGTCTCGTTTTATATTTAATCATCTGTCTCTGTGAATGTGTCACTGTAATCAACGGTTATTGTACTTGATGGCTATCAAATAACGCGTTTGCCATTCTACGCCGAAAGCAAGCACCGTGACATCTATTTCCGTCTTCATGGTGTTCAGGGCACACAATCAACAGTCATAGCGCCATCAACAGTATCAGAAGGGTGACCTTACTTCCCCTTTTCACCGCGACAGCCTTGTTTTGTCTGCCCCGCCCGTTCCGTCCCTACTGCAAAGGTCATGTTTTATACCAATCCTAAATAGAACACATACTAATAGTTGTATCTGAGTACATTATTCGATGTCATAGTTTTAGATACTTTCAATGCCTAAAATATGCTGATAGAAATTTTCATTGTATCACGAGTCACTCCCGCACCCCTCACCAACTGAGGGAAAGAGCATATTTGTTTGTTTTCTAATCCTCGACGACAATGGTCCATGTTATGATACCATTGTCGAGAGACTATTGAATACATTCATCCCATGACCTAGACAAATTGGGTGGGCTGAAATGACTTGAGCTGAGTTATGAGTTAGATTATCTTCACAGCACTCCGGACACATCCATAGGTGCTCAGATTCCCCTCTCAACATATTCATCAGCGTCGTGTGGTTAAGAGTACTAGTCCTATGCTGGTTGACAAGACTTCGTGTGCGTCCGGTGTGCTTCTCATGCTTGGCTGTGCCGATCTTTACTCCCAATTCTCGTATTCTTAGCAGTGATGTGGACACGTTTTTTCCAAAATCATCGGAACATTCTATCTTTCTAGGGAAATTGCCAATGTCTGCGTGATCCATGGGCCGGTAATCTTCAATTAATGCGGCACCTGCCAGTCTATCGGCTCTTTCATTACCAACAACACCTGAATACCCTGGGACAGGTATGCAAGTAACTGCACACACAGGAGAGTTTTGCAATGACTCAAACCGCTGTCTGCGTAACCAGCCTGCCTCGACCCGCCGGGTCATGCTTAAAAAATCACTCAGCACACACGTGTGAATAGGCCTGTGATCCCAGCCACATGAAAGCCTGTGTCACCGCCATCACCTCCATCGTCATGCTTCTGGTGGTCATGGAGAATGTACCGCTGGCTTCTTGAACTTTTCTGGCTGAAGAGCGAGCTATAAATGACTATGCACTCCTATGTCCCCGTATAAGGGACCTGTCTGTGAAGATCAGCACATCTAACTTACTTGGGGTGTCCCGTTTTCAACTGCAAAAATTACAGGGATGTCCCGCTTTTTACTGCAAAAATTACAGGTATGTCCCGTTTTCAGCTGCAAAAATTACTGGGATGTCACGTTTTCAGCTGCAAAAATTACATGGATGTCCAGTTTTCAGATGCAAAAATTACAGGGATGTCCCGTTTTCAGATGCAAAAATTACAGGGATGTCCCGTTTTAAGCTGCAAACATGACAGGGCTGTCCCGATTTTAGCTCCGGATATTAAGCTGACCCTAATTATAACATCTAACTTTTTGCGTTCAGATGTTAGTGGTCTACAGTCTATTAAATATAATTTTCTTTACTTGATGCAAAGTTAATGTTTAAAATCAGCTAGAATTAATCAAGCTTTATCTGAGGTTTCTGTCAGATGATGAAGTGTTGGACATATACATATACTAGGTCAAGGCATGAGATGAGATGGCCAGCTCTCTTCTCCACCGCTGGTCAATCTCAGAATCATACCAGTAAGGCAACATTCTAACTTTCCTGATAGAAGATCTACATATAAGTAACCTGCTCATGTCCTTGTTGACACATCAGACATTCACAATGGCTCGTCAATGCTGCTAGTCTAAAGCTTTTCTGCCTATTGTTTCAGGTTTTCGTACGTCGTCCACTTCTCATTTGTTCCAGTGGAAAGTTGCACCTGCCAAAGCGTCAGGAACTCTGCAAGCAAGTCCGAGCCATCTTCAACTTCCATCTTTGATAGCGTTTGCCAACATTTTGTTTTCTTCCTCACTTTTTTATTTGTGATTTTGTTTGACCAAAATATTTACAGGATTCCCCACAGACATTTATTTTTAAAAGTTTATAATTGATATGCAGTCCCTGCTGTCTCTGGCCAACACTGTCTGTTACACAACAGTGTTCCTCAAATATTGCTCTGGTAAAATCTAGGGTTTGTCTTCAGTTGAAGCCCATTTGAATGCCAAATGTTGTTAGTCATGGCGATTACCTGGTTGGATTTATTTGTTATCGATGTTACCTCCTTTTCTGAATCCACACCCTGAGTAACTTTACTTCCGAAGTATATGAATTCTTCTATTTCTTCTATTGCTCAATGGTTTAAGATAATTCGATTTTTTTATTAAAAATTGCGAAACTCTTTAGAAGCACTGACTGTTATGTGACGAGACAGTGTATCGTTTACTACATTACTACCAGATTGAATGGCTCGGCTTCGCCAGGGATGGGGGAATGGCTGTTTGATTCTGCAGTCGTCTACTTGATCGTTGTCTGCACCACTGCGATATATGTAATAGGAACTCCACGGGGACGCCAGCCAGCACTGTAGCAGCCTTTCTTATTATTGTTTGTTTCTCTTGGATGTCCTCTTTTGCTCAGTCCACCAGTTTCCCATGTCAGTGCCTCGTGGTGATACTCTGTTCGACTCTTCTCAGCATGTGTGTGTGTGTAGCAAACTATGTTTTTAGCCTGGGGAAGCTGATCCCTAAGTCACAGCAGAGAACGGAGGAGTGGGAAGACCCCACAAGATTTCTTCTCATACGGGGCGTTACTACCCCCTTTGGGGTACCGGAGTAGTTGACGGGGCGGTAGCGCCCACGGTGGACAGGAAAGGCCTAGGAGGTTCCTACCAATTCACTCCGAGCAGTGATTCATGGTTACAATTAAAATTACCCTGGATAGTGAAAGACAATGTGATTCTCCCGTTCTCTACTTCATCTATGTCTCCGATAGACAATGTGATTCTCCCGTTCTCTACCTCATCCATGTCTCCGATAGACAATGTAATTCTCCCGTTCTCTACCTCATCCATGTCTCCGATAGACAATGTAATTCTCCCGTTTTCTACTTCATCCATGTCTCCGATAGACAATGTAATTCTTCCGTTCTCTACTTTAACCATGTCTCCGATAGACAATGTGATTCTCCCGTTCTCTACCTCATCCATGTCTCCGATAAACAATGTAATTCTCCCGTTCTCTACTTCATCCATGTCTCCGATAGACAATGTAATTTTCCCGTTCTCTGCCTCATCCATGTCTCCGATAGACAATATAATTCTCCCGTTCTCTACTTCATCCATGACTCCGATAGACAATGTAATTTTCCCGTTCTCTACTTCATCCATGTCTCCGATAGACAATGTAATTTTCCCGTTCTCTACTTCATCCATGTCTCCGATAGACAATGTAATTTTCCCGTTCTCTGCCTCATCCATGTCTCGGATAGACAATGTAATTCTCCCGTTCTCTACTTCATCCATGACTCCGATAGACAATGTAATTTTCCCGTTCTCTGCCTCATCCATGTCTCGGATAGACAATGTAATTCTCCCGTTCTCTACTTCATCCATGACTCCGATAGACAATGTAATTTTCCCGTTCTCTGCCTCATCCATGTCTCGGATAGACAATGTAATTCTCCCGTTCTCTACTTCATCCATGACTCCGATAGACAATGTAATTCTCCCGTTCTCTACCTCATCCATGACTCCGATAGACAATGTAATTCTACCGTTCTCTACTTCATCCATGTCTCCGATAGACAATGTAATTCTCCCGTTCTCTACTTCATCCATGTCTCTGATAGACGATGTAATTCTCCCTTTCTCTACTTCATCCATGACTCCAATAGACAATGTAATTCTCCCGTTCTCTACTTCATCCATGTCTCCGACAGACAATCTAATTCTCCCGTTCTCTACCTTATCCATGTCTCCGATTCATTCATTCATTCAGTAGCATGTCCCTCGCGGAACCTCGCTGCCATAACAACCCTCCGGAAAACCTTCCTATCATGAGCAAGATGTCCTGCGTCTGATACACCCATCTGGAGATCATCTGCCACATCCTGCACCCATCTTCTCCTTGGCCTTCCTCTTCCTCTCTTCCCAGGCATATACCCCTCCATTATTGTTCTCTCTAGACCTCCATGACGTTTCAAGTGACCAAAATATTTCAATTTTCTTTGTTTTATTGTCTTTACTAGCCAACCCTCTTCAATATTCAGCTCTTGAAGTATGGATGCATTTGTTCTTTTCTTTACCCAAGATATTCTTAGAACCTGTCTGTAACATTTATATTCAAATGCATTTATGCGCTGTTCCGCTTGTTTAGTAAGTGTCCAGGTCTCACAGGCATATGTTGCAATGGGAAAGATGCATGCTCTTAAAAATCTGACCTTTGTAATTCTATCTGTACAATTCCATAATTTATTCAGTTGTTTTAGTCTTTGAAGAGCAATTGATAGTCGCCGTTTAATTTCTTTCATTGTGTCACCATTGTTGGTAACCAGTGACCCTAGATATTCGAAATTTTCCACCACTTCCAATCTTTCCTCATTAACATATATTTCTTTCTCCATGGCAGTTTTGTTTGTATGCATTATCTTTGTTTTTGCTGTGTTAAGAAATAAGTTATGATTTTCACTATTTCTTTGGAGTGAGGTTAATAAGTTTTCTAAACCATTTTGTGATGTTGATAGTAATACTGTATCATCAGCATAACGAATTTCTGGTATTTCATGACCACCGATGTTTAGGGCATCATATTGTTCCTTGTTTATATCATCTCTTACATTTCTCATTATATTTTCGGCGTACAGGTTGAACAAATACGGTGACAGCACACATCCCTGACGGACTCCTTGCTTGATAGGATTCTATCACTAACTGGATTATATCCCATAATAGCTTTTGCTGTTGTTTTATCTAAACAAAATGCCACTCCGCTCTGGCCTCTTACATCTCTACCAGAATATACGAAAAAGCTTCCATATTCATTGATAAAATGTCCCTTGCCACTCCAACGATGTTCACAAATTCCTAAGATCTGAATATTTAATCTTTCAATCTCATCACATACTACTTTAAGCTTTCCTTCATACAGACTTCTCACATTCCACGTTCCTATTCGCATTCTGTTTCTTAGTCTGACACAGTGGATAGACAATGTAATAGACCTCATACATGTCTTCGATAGACAATGTAATTCTCCCTTTCTCTACTTGATCCATGTCTCTGATAGACAATGTAATTCTCCCGTTCTCTACTTCATCCATGTCTCCGATAGACAATGTAATTCTCCCGTTCTCTACTTCATCCATGACTCCGATAGACAATGTAATTCTTCCGTTCTCTACCTCATCCATGTCTCCGATAGACAATGTAATTCTCCCGTTTTCAACTTCATCCATGTCTCCGATAGACAATGTAATTCTCCCGTTCTCTACTTTATCCATGTCTCCGATAGACAATGTGATTCTCCCGTTCTCTACCTCATCCATGTCTCCGATAAACAATGTAATTCTCCCGTTCTCTACTTCATCCATGTCTCCGATAGACAATGTAATTCTCCCGTTCTCTGCCTCATCCATGTCTCCGATAGACAATGTAATTCTCCCGTTCTCTACTTCATCCATGACTCCGATAGACAATGCAATTCTACCGTTCTCTACTTCATCCATGTCTCCGATAGACAATGTAATTCTCCCGTTCTCTACTTCATCTATGTCTCTGATAGACAATGTAATTCTCCCTTTCTCTACTTCATCCATGACTCCAATAGACAATGTAATTCTCCCGTTCTCTACTTCATCCATGTCTCCGACAGACAATCTAATTCTCCCGTTCTCTACCTTATCCATGTCTCCGATAGACAATGTAATTCTCCCGTTCTCTACTTTATCCATGTCTCGAATAGACAATGTAATTCTCCCTTTCTCTACTTTATCCATGTCTCCGATAGACAATGTAATTCTCCCGTTCTCTACCTCATCCATGTCTCCGATAGACAATGTAATTCTCCCGTTCTCTACTTTATCCATGTCTCCGATAGACAATGTGATTCTCCCGTTCTCTACTTTATCCATGTATCGGATAGACAATGTTATTCTCCCGTTCTCTACCTCTTCCATGTCTCCGATAGACAATGTAATTCTCCCGTTCTCTACCTCATCCATGTCTCCGATAGACAATGTAATTCTCCCGTTCTCTACTTCATCCATGTCTCCGATAGACAATGTAATTCTCCCGTTCTCTACTTCCCCCATGTCTCCGATAGACAATGTAATTCTCACGTTCTCTACTTCATCCATGACTCCGATAGACAATGTAATTCTCCCGTTCTCTACCTCATCCATGTCTCCGATAGACAATGTAATTCTCACGTTCTCTACTTCATCCATGTCTCCGATAGACAATGTAATTTTCCCGTTCTCTACTTCATCCATGTCTCCGATAGACAATGTAATTCTCCCGTTCTCTACTTCCTCCATGTCTCCGATGTTGTACCTTTAGTCTATGCCCCTAAGCGCTATGCCCCTGAGGGCTCATGGGACATAACAAAATTGACCGACCCAGCTATTGCTGCAGCTGCTCCAGCACCCAAAGGAATGATAGCTATGGGAACTGGTCTAGAAGGTTCTCTCCCTCTCCCCCTCGACGCTCCCAACCCCTCATATCGTGACTCAAGGAAACAATTTCGACTGTTGGCAGGCAACGTTGTTATATGAAACTACTGCCCCCAGTATAGACCCAGCACCCTAATAGGAGGATAGCGTCTACAATAAGAAACACTGGTCTAATAGCCTGTTATCGCTCTGGGAAGTGAAAGAAAATGTTCTCCCGTCCTCTACTTCAGCCTTGTCTCCACCGCTGCCGTATGTTTAGTCATTGCCCCTCTGTACACTAGAGGTTCTTACCATCCCGTGGCTTCTATCGCCCTACAAATATTACGAACGAACGAACGAACAAACAAACCTTATTTTCAAAGGGTTACAAATTGGGCACGCAGGCTCGTCTGACATTCGGCCCTTTTAAGTACTCATTTTTCAGAGTACCAATACCTGTTATCAATTACCGATGAAGCAGCCACCGCCACAACTACACAGCGCCCCCACGGGGGCTGTAGCGCCCAATATGGGAAAAACTGGTGGTCTTGAACGCTCCTACCACTCTACCACGCTCAGTGACTAAGGTTACCATTCGGACTGTTAGCAGTTCTCCACAGTTTTGACTGTTTGAGCTAACCCCCCTCCACCGCCCCAGCACTCAAATAGGCCAACAGAGAACAGAAAATCGCCACACAAGCATTTTAAAACTATTTTTTCAGGGGATTTAAGAAAAAAAAATCTTAAAAGGATAAAACTCAAGCAAATATGAGTGATTGTGGCGGTAATTATTAGAAATAAAATAAACTTTGCCGTCAATATCACCATTAAACTCGACATTTCGGCCAGAATGACTCCTCTCTGGTCAGCGTTTGGGATAAGTTATTAGTTGACTTCAATCTACAGACAGGCACGTGCATTTGGTGTTTCACTTGCGTATTATAACAACGCATGAATTTAGTAGACATGATAATTAATTTACTGTTTTACTTATTTAGGAATTAGCATTATAGCACACCGGGCGCACCCATAGGTGTTCCGTCTCCCACAGCAAATGTCTTAAGGTGTAAATGCTAACTGTTTCCGTAGCACACATTGTTCCCGCAGCACACATTGTCCCCGCAGCACACATTGTTCCCGTAGCACACATTGTTCCCGCAGCACACATTGTTCCCGCAGCACTCATTGTTCCCGCAGCACACATTGTTCCCGTAGCACACATTGTTCCCGCAGCACACATTGTTCCCGTAGCACACATTGTTCCCGTAGCACACATTGTTTCCGCAGCACACATTGTTCCCGCAGCACACATTGTTCCCGTAGCATTCAATGTTCCCGTAGCACACATTGTTCCCTAGCACCATTGTTCCTGTAGCACATATCGATCTCGTAGCACACATTGTTCCCGTAGCACACATTGTTCCCGCAGCACACATTGTTCCCGTAGCACACATTGTTTCCGCTGCACACATTGTTTCCGCAGCACACATTGTTCCCGCAGCACACATTGTTCCCGTAGCACACATTGTTTCCGCTGCACACATTGTTCCCGCAGCACACATTGTTCCCGTAGCACACATTGTTTCCACTGCACACATTGTTCCCGTAGCATACAATGTTCCCGCAGCACACATTGTTTCCGCTGCACACATTGTGCCCGCAGCACACATTGTTCCCGCAGCACACATTGTTCCCGCAGCACACATTGTTCCCGCAGCAGACATTATTCCAGTAGACTATAAATCTCCTACATCCTTCCTTGCCTGATCCACACCTGATTCCTGGTCCACATGTTACTTTATCTAACCTCAGGTCTTCTATCAGAATTCGTTCTTAAATTGTCTTTAGAATGTGTTTTTTCCCCCAGGATACGTGTTCCTGTAGCTGTCGCTTTTGTAGCCAGTAAATCCGCTTTCATTTCTGCGCACTCCAGCAGGTTTCAGACAGAATATTCTCGTGATCCCTGTAAGGTTGGTGTGCTGATGCTTGGTATCCACCCGCCCCCGTGATCCCTGTAAGGTTGGTGTGCTGATGCTTGGTATCCACCCGCCCCCGTGATCCCTGTAAGGTTGGTGTGCTGATGCTTGGTATCCACCCGCCCCCGTGATCCCTGTAAGGTTGGTGTGCTGATGCTTGGTATCCACCCGCCCCGTGATCCCTGTAAGGTTGGTGTGCTGATGCTTGGTATCCACCCGCCCCCGTGATCCCTGTAAGGTTGGTGTGCTGATGCTTGGTATCCACCCGCCCCCGTGATCCCTGTAAGGTTGGTGTGCTGATGCTTGGTATCCACCCGCCCCCGTGATCCCTGTAAGGTTGATGTGTTGATGCTTGGTATCCACCCGCCCCCGTGATCCCTGTAAGGTTGATGTGCTGATGCTTGGTATCCACTCGAGCCATATTTGTCTGTTTTAAACATTCCACAGTACCGACCGAGAGATTCACTCACTAAAATCCCTCAAACTACTCTGTGTTCTGATATCCGCCGAAGAGCTGCAGTGAATGCCTTCAACTCCGCCCTAGTAGTTGTAGATAAAAAAAAAAGCACTGTTTTATTTAACCACGATTTTCCCCTTCACTCTTAATGAAAATGCCTTGTTAGACCCCCCCCCCCCACCCACCCCCGATTTCCCCCGCACCCTTCCCTTCTAAAGAAACAACCATCGGTTTACACCATTCATTTGGTCTAACTCTTTCATCTGTCGACATTTATACCGCTCGTGGATTTGCTAGGCAAGTATTCCTTTCCAGTGCAGTTCTTTACAGATCATACAAAACTCTGGCCTTCTCAAGGCTCGATACATTAGGACATCATTAGGACATCATCCGCAAATATCAGAATGGCACTGGTCTAGAGGGTTGTATATTTGCCAGACGTGCTGTAATCGTTGAATAAGAAAGGCGACAAATGATGGCCTCCAAGGAAGGCCAGGGCAAATGCTTGTTCGCTCCGATCTCCATGTTCCCAAACAAAATACCACTGTTCTCTCCAACAGTCCTGCTCCATGGGTTCACACCGCACTGCAATTGATGTGTTAAGTCAACATCCTTATAGGCACCTTCAATATATATGGCAACAGCGACTATTTCTTGCTTTCACTCAGATCCTTTATACACAACATATGCTAACGTACCAGCATTGTCCCATGGTGCCTTTGTGGGGTCTATAGCTGCCCATAGTGCCCGGTAGCATACCCATTCTTTCTACTTGTGAAATGGTGATTAAAGAATACAACAGTGGTCCTAAATGATTCTATTTATTATCAAGGGATTATTCATACGTTCGTAGATTTTGTTTCCATGAAAGACAGGAGGGTGTGATATCATGAACGAACCAGTGTGGTTTTTTCAGTTTTGAACTGGGTATGTCTGAGGCAAAATGCATTAAAACCTGCTTCAACGCGCGTCATGCAAGCTTATATAGACATTGTAATCGTATACACTTATAAAGTATAAAGACATTGTCGCTTAAGCTTTCAAATGCTTTCACTTTCAAAGAACAGGGAATATTTATTGCAAACGTCTCCTATGTTTGGTGGATCATTGGAACAACGAGAGAGGCTTACTTTCACAAGGATAGGTTTGGGCGCACTATTAGTAATAGTATTCACCGGTGTCCTCATCAACGATTCATCCAGACAAACAATTGACAATTCAGCCATGTGATATCCGACAGTGACACACAGTAAACTTGAAAAAAACCAGGACAATGTTGGAACTATACACAGCATGCCTTACTTGTAAGGAATAGTTGCCTTTAAGTTAACAGCAGGCCATTAGAATGGTTTGGTTGGTTGGACCTCACATTGTTTTCCAACGTCTGCTCCACAAGTTAGCCCACCTACCAGAAAACATCAACGATCTCTATGGAAATATTACATGCACAGTCAATAGTGCAGTTTCGTGCCAACAAGTTTTGCTTGGCTAAATAAATTCTGATGTTCACATCACGGGAAAAAATGCGTGTACCTTTCGTCATTATCATCATTTGCATCAGCAGCCATATTGCGATTGCTTTACATAATACGAGTATTCAATGTCATCATCATCATGTAGCAGGTCCTTTACAGAACGTCGCTCTCATCACAGTCTGCGTGAACGAAACTCGGTCTCTCGCCAGTTCTCCCATCTCATGCACTTTTACACTCAAGGAGTCACTTATATCCTGTGCCCGTCTTCGTGTCGATCGGCCCCTGCCCTTCCTTCCTGGTACCATGCCTTCTGTTATATTTTTTCCAATCCGTCGTGGCGCTTGATATGACCAAAATATTTCAGTTTTCGAGAAAGGATGCTGTTTATTACCCGATCTTCCTTGATGTTCAGATCTTTCAAGATGTCAGTTTCAAGATGTCAGTGGCGCTTCTATGTCCAAGATATTCTGAGAATCTTCTATGTCCAAGATATTCTGAGAATCTTTCTATAGCATTTCAGCTCAAAAGCTCCTATTCTCTTTCTTAAGGACTGAGAGATAGTCCATGACTCACATCCATATGTTGCTACAGGGAAGATGCATGCTCTAAAAATTCTAATTTTTATCTCCTTGTTGGTGCTTAACCATAGACTTTTAAGGCTGTTCAATCTTTGCATTGCTTTGGCCATCCTCCTTTTAATTTCTGTCAAACAGCCTCCATTGCTGTTTATTATATAGCCTAGATATTTAAAGTTTGTGGCGTTTTCAATTTCTTCATCATTCATTCATATTTTTGGGTGACAGCCAGTTTTATATGTGGACATTATTTTCGTTTTCTTTAAATTCAAGAACAGATTTTGTTTTCACTATGCTTTTGTATTCAATGTAGCATGGATATAACCATCGCCTTCTCCAGAGTCGCCTGTGATATAACAGACTACTGCTATTGACTGGCAACATGCAATAGTTAAATCATCGTGGAAGAACAAAGGAAGCAAGCACAAATACAGCCAATGTCGACCAGTCTCTATTTTAAGTCATGTTGGCAACTATAGTGTGTGCCAGGCAACTGTATTGTGTACCAGACAACTGAAGTGTGTGCCAGGCAACTGTAGTGTGTGCCAGACAACTGTAGTGTGTGCCAGGCAACTGTAGTGTGTGCCAGGCAACTGTAGTGTGTGCCAGGCAACTGTAGTGTGTGCCAGGCAACTGTAGTGTGTGCCAGGCAACTGTATTGTGTGCCAGACAACTGAAGTGTGCCAGGCAACTGTAGTGTGTGCCAGACAACTGTAGTGTGTGCCAGGCAACTGTAGTGTGTGCCAGGCAACTGTAGTGTGTGCCAGGCAACTGTAGTGTGTACCAGGCAACTGTAGTGTGTGCCAGGCAACTGTAGTGTGTGCCAGGCAACTGTAGTGTGTGCCAGGCAACTGTAGTGTGTGCCAGGCAACTGTAGTGTGTGCCAGGCAACTGTAGTGTGTGCCAGGCAACTGTAGTGTGTGTCAGGCAACTGTAGTGTGTACCAGGCAACTGTAGTGTGTGCCACCCAACTGTGATGGAACCACAGTTGGCAGAAGCACAGGTTGATGTAGGAAAAATAGAATCTGCACAGATACAATCTCAGCACGTAAACAGTTAACAAAATAGAACATGGAATACGACAAGAACCTATCTGTGGCATTCGTAGGCAGGAAGAGGCTTTTGACAGAGTCGATAGAGAAGTCTTATGGAAAGTAATGGCTCGATAAAGAGTAAGCGAACCTCAATGAGTGTGTACAAGTTTATCAGCGATTATACAAACATAGTTTCCCATCACCTCTGCTGTGTATCATCTACGTGGACAGTATCTGTCAGGAATATCAATCAGCCAGGCGCTGAGTCCACAGTACAAGTTGGCTGGAATGGATCTCTGGAATGTCCTGGTTGTACACTCTCTCAGACTGCTGTCCGTCCATCTCTTGTCCTGGTTGTACACTCTCTCAGACTGCTGTCTGTTTGTCTCTTGTCCTGGTTGTACACTCTCTCAGACTGCTGTCCGTCCATCTCTTGTCCTGGTTGTACACTCTCTCAGACTGCTGTCCGTCCATCTCTTGTCCTGGTTGTACACTCTCTCAGACTGCTGTCTGTCTGTCTCTTGTCCTGGTTGTACACTCTCTCAGACTGCTGTCTATCTATCTCTAGCCCTGGTTGTACACTCTCTCAGACTGCTGTTTGTCTATCTCTTGTCCTGGTTGTACACTCTCTCAGACTGCTGTCTGTCTATCTCTTGTCCTGGTTGTACACTCTCTCAGACTACTGTCCGTCCATCTCTTGTCCTGGTTGTACACTCTCTCAGACTACTGACTGTCTATCTCTTGTCCTGGTTGTACACTCTCTCAGACTGCTGTCTGTCTATCTCTTGTCCTGGTTGTACACTCTCTCAGACTACTGTCCGTCCATCTCTTGTCCTGGTTGTACACACTCTCAGACTGCTGTCCGTCTATCTCTTGTCCTGGTTGTACACTCTCTCAGACTGCTGTCCGTCCATCTCTTGTCCTGGTTGTACACTCTCTCAGACTGCTGTCCGTCCATCTCTTGTCCTGACTGTACACTCTCTCAGACTGCTGTTTGTCTATCTCTTGTCCTGGCTGTACACTCTCTCAGACTGCTGTCCGTCCATCTCTTGTCCTGGTTGTACACTCTCTCAGACTGCTGTTTGTCTATCTCTTGTCCTGGTTGTACACTCTCTCAGACTGCTGTCCGTCTATCTCTTGTCCTGGTTGTACACTCTCTCAGACTGCTGTCCGTCCATCTCTTGTCCTGGTTGTACACTCTCTCAGACTGCTGTCCGTCTATCTCTTGTCCTGGTTGTACACTCTTTCAGACTGCTGCCCGTCCATCTCTTGTCCTGGTTGTACACTCTCTCCGACTACTGTCCGTCCATCTCTTGTCCTGGTTGTACACTCTCTCAGACTGCTGTCCGTCCATCTCTTGTCCTGGTTGTACACTCTCTCAGACTGCTGTCCGTCCATCTCTTGTCCTGGTTGTACACTCTCTCAGACTGCTGTCCGTCCATCTCTTGTCCTGGTTGTACACTCTCTCAGACTGCTGTCCGTCTATCTCTTGTCCTGGTTGTACACTCTCTCAGACTGCTTCCGTCCATCTCTTGATGCTGTCCTCCGACTTGTATCGTTGCCCACCTCTTGCCTTCCTGCCTTCAACCTTTCAATCCAGTGTGGTTTTTAAAAAAAGTATGTTATGTCTTTTAATGTGTTTAAACTATTTCTGTTATCTCTTTTTTTTTTTCCTTTAAGTAATTCTCTTTTTATTTGTAACCTTTCCATAACCTCTATTGTAATTTTTTTGTTTAAATGAAAGATGACCTATGCTCCTGTGTACCCACGTGTCCAGAGACTCAGTTCGATTATTATGTTAGGATAGCAAGACCAGGAGTGAATAAATAATTAACATCAACGATGACCAGGCCACATCATACAAGCATTCACTTTAAAAAAAAAAGTAATTTACGAGCCACCGTTTCCATGGTAAGACTGCTAGTTGTTACAGCGCCATTCATCTCCTTAATGGTTTTCCCCCTCGAGCCTACAGCACTCGGCTTGCCCTGAATTACTGATGCGTTTGCATAAACTATGGCCTCACCTTCATCTGTGCTGTCGTCAGTCACTAAAGTGACCACAATAGCAAGAATCTTTCAGTGGTACCGCGTGGATTTACACGAGGTGTCTCTAGTGCATCCAGGAATAATACTCATTGATTATTTTTGATTGTGTTCCTGTCTGTTCATTTGCGTAGTGCTGAGTGTCATGACGGCCAGTGCATATTTAACCTACTGTCTTCAAATGAAACCAGAGCTGCTGCTACTTGTATTTTTCGTCGGATTTCATCGTTTCTGATCCCATCTCTTATTCATCATAAATATGGATATGATAGCTACAGAAGCAATCCCTCTGCAGGAGGATTTTAAATAAGCTGATATTGCCGACGATACCACACTAACGACGCCAACACATACCACACTAACGACGCCAACACATACCACACTAACAGCGCCAACACATACCACACTGACAGCGTCAACACATACCACACTGACAGCGTCAACACATACCACACTAACAGCGTCAACACATACCACACTAACGGCGCCAACACATACCACACTAACAGCGCCAACACATACCACACTGACAGCGTCAACACATACCACACTGACAGCGTCAACACATACCACACTAACAGCGTCAACACATACCACACTAACAGAGTCAACACATACCACACTGACAGCGTCAACACATACCACACTAACAGAGTCAACACATACCACACTAACAGCGTCAACACATACCACACTAACAGCGTCAACACATGCCACACTAACAGCGTCAACACATACCACACTAACAGCGTCAACACATACCACACTAACAGAGTCAACACATGCCACACTAACAGCGTCAACACATACCACACTAACAGCGTCAACACATACCACACTAACAGCGTCAACACATACCACACTAACAGAGTCAACACATACCACACTAACAGCGTCAACACATACCACACTAACAGCGTCAACACATACCACACTAACAGAGCCAACACATACCACACTAACAGCGTCAACACATACCACACTAACAGCGTCAACACATACCACACTAACAGCGTCAACACATACCACACTAACAGCGTCAACACATACCACACTAACAGCGTCAACACATACCACACTAACAGCGTCAACACATACCACACTAACAGCGTCAACACATACCACACTAACAGCGTCAACACATACCACACTAACAGAGTCAACACATACCACACTAACAGCGTCAACACATACCACACTAACAGCGTCAACACATACCACACTAACAGAGTCAACACATACCACACTAACAGAGTCAACACATACCACACTAACAGAGTCAACACATGCCACACTAACAGCGTCAACACATACCACACTAACAGCGTCAACACCTTTGCAAGAAATATAATATGAAAAACATTATGGGGATGGGGGGGGGGGGGGCACCATTTACCTCAGCGAGGAGATGTAAGGATCGTTTTTCCAATGCATTGTACAAATTGGTGTTCATTTCTGTTGGGTTGCTCTTGATAATGTCGCTAAATCTCTTGCATTGTCTTTCCCTTGCTCTGTGTTTATTATACTTCTTTAGCGTGGCTCTTTGTGGCAGTTGATACCAGGGCATTCTCGTCAGGTGGCCACACTATCTCACTTACTGTTCTTTAATGAAATGTATACCCAAAAAAGCAGCCGCGAAAAAACTGGCGGTGGACACAGAGGGCGAGGCGGGATTTCAGGGTGGGATCCGAAATCCTTATAAAATCCTCATATGCTAGGAGACGTGCCTGCCAAGCGGGTCAGGGTGCTATAACCCCTTTTCCCGGATAGGTAGAACCCGTCAGCTTTGGACACCAGTCCATCTAGGAGAGGGCAAACTCCGAATATAGACCACCAAATTCAAGGTGGGCCAACGTGCTGAGCAACTAGATGCCCACGGGTGAGCTGGTCTTGAACGTTTGACGTCTGGTGGGCGTGCGGGGCGGCACCAGGCAGTTGACTCCTACGGGACATCCATTGCCCCTTCCCTGGCAGGCAGGCAATACTAGGGTGACCGGTCGTTTTCTGCAGTACTCTTTTTTTTCGCATATGGATTTTAAAAATATACATAGGAATCGTCACTGGAGCTACGGAGCACGTGCTCTGCGCTTGACACATTTTCAACAGTTCGTGAAGAGAGGGTGAGGAGGAGACGATAAGAGAATGGGAAGAGAAGAATGAGTAGAAATAGGAGGGCAGGTGCTAGGAGAACAAGACGACAAGCTGGATAGAGTAAGATACTGGAACTGTCGGAGTGCTAGGCAGAGAGGTTCTGTACTAGAGAGTTTGATTTTTAATTTTGACGTCATCATGCTCCAGGGGCTTAATACAGACAGATATCATTGCCCTTGGTAAGTCTGTTATGTAAACCCTGTTGGACAGGCGAGAAATGGACAAGGTCTGGTGGTGAAGGAGGGAGTGAAGCATGTGGTGCTTGACTTGAGCCAGTGGAACCACAGTGGCCTCATTTGGAATGAACAGGGGACAGACTGGCTGGCTCTGCACAGCTTGGTGGAATACTGATAAATGATAATGCAGACGTGGTTAGTGCCTTGTGGGAGAGCGTGTACAATTCGGAGGAGCAGATGGATCACCACAGTCTGGTGAGATTGATGCACAGGGAAGTGAGGAGAGGTTCTGGCAGATCCTCGAGGCTCAGAGGAAAGACAAGACGGACGTTAAATCAGAATGCTACTGCCACCATTAGTATCGGAACTCTTCATAGGCTGCTGAAGATGGGGACGAAGCGCTTAAGGGAATGCCCCGAGTGCTGTGATGTCGGTTCTTGAATCAACTCAACTCTTTAATAAATTGTATGACTGGTTTCAGTTCTAGTCTTCTTCTTATTGCTTCATTCCTTATTTTATCTCTTTTTTGTCACACCGGCAGTTTTCCTAAGACATCTCATCTCTGTTGCTCATTACTAAGGGTCCATGTTTGGCACTGGTAGCATAATTTCGGGGGGGGGGGGGGGGAAGAGATCTTATGAGATTTGCTTTGGTTGACAGAGGTATCTTTCTGTGCGTCAGAAGCGGTGTTAATTGTCCCATAACCTGATTTACTTCGCACATCGTATGTTGATTTCTCTATCCATTCTTCCATCTGAGGTGACAAATGACCCTAGATATATAAATTTGCTCGTTTGTTTTATTTCTGTGTTATTTACTTTAATTGATACGGTTTCTTCTTGTCTACCTATTACAATTGCCCGGCCCGGCTCTCTAGTAACGTAATTGCCCAAACCGGATCGCGCGGTGACCGGGTGACGAACTCCTTGTGGTCTGGGTTCACTCCCGGGGGTGGGCATAAAAGCCACATTTCTCCCAGATTTACGGTATTTACAATGGAATCAAGGCCGAAAAGTTGCGATATCCATAATACCGAGTCTAAGGGTTAATAACTCATGGCTCCTGGATACTAAAACAAACAAACAACAAACATTACAATTGCCCCTGTCTGTTCAATGTTTATCCTCATGCTATATTGCTCACACTTAGTATTGATTTGGTTTATATGATTATGTAAACTCTCTTCTGTTTCAGCTATTAATACTTGGTCACTTGCAAATAATAATAACTAACCACAGAATAATGACAGTCAATAGAATACGAATTCAACAAATATCACTGTTGAGGGAGAGACATTAAAACAAGCTAATAAGTTTAAGTAGCTAGGCAGTGTCATCACCGAGGGTGGAGGATTTGACAGAGCAAAAAACAGAATCATCATCAGGTGCCTTGCCGACTGGCTTGGGCGATCAGGCTTCTCTGCAATCTGCGATCTCCTGCAGCATGTATCAGTTCGGGTGCTGACACACCTCCTTGCCATGCAACAAGACTGTCAAGAATATTCTTTCATTGTCTTCCTCTATCCCTCCTTCCACAGATCTTCCCAGTGGTCACATGTTTTTTATCCCCTCTTCTCAGAACATGGCCGAAAAATGATGACTATATGAGAATAGCAGGCCACAATGTAAGAGGCCGACCAAGAAATTATTGGATGGATGCAATTAAAAAAAGAACTTTTGGATGCCGTCAAGTAATTCTAGTCGGAGTTTGTCAGTTTGTATGTTTTTAAATATGTTCACTAAGGCGGTCACTATCATTTCGTGAGAAGCATTCTATTTGGCCAGCCATTCAAGTGCCCCTGTGACAACCGCTATCTCCATTGGTCCTACTAGAAGTTGTTGAACTGAATGCCTGGGTTGTTTTCTACCTTCTTGAGTTTCGGTCTCCATCTGCTTTACAGCTACTTGTGCTTTAGTCCCACTTTATTCCAAAATCTATGTTATACAATTGTAAAATCTAATCGTTTTACTATCAATCTAGCCTGTGAAGCAAATGTGCAATTATGGTTTGACCTGCACAGATCTTTCTAACCATAAATACCTCAATATTTATTTGTAAGTTGTTTTTGTTAAACACCTAGACTTTCGCACACACACACCTTTAGCAAATCTACAATGTTCATCATCAGAGTCTAATTGAATCTAATGTCTTCTGTTGCTCATCTCTGTCTAGTGCCACTAGATGTCGCAGCCGATACCACTAGACGAGTTAGGGTAAGTTGCCTGGTAAACTGTGATGATACAAAGTCTGAAGTTATTAGTGACTACCTCGATCTTTCTTCTAGATCTCCCTCTACATTTCTGTGCTTCCATTCCATGTTGTAGGCTCTTGCTGTAGGCGTCTCATCTCTTCATCATTTCATGATTCTAGGTCACAGCACTGTCATCTGGCTCCTAAGGCTAAGTCTTTACATTTAGAAGTGGCTTCTTCTGTGCTCCTGTCCTTACATTTAGAAGTGGCTTCTTCTGTACTACTGTCCTTACATTTAGAAGTGGCTTTCTCTGTGCTACTGTCCTTACATTTAGAAGTGGCTTCTTCTGTGCTCCTGTCCTTATATTTAGAAGTGGCTTCTTCTGTGCTACTGTCCTTACATTTAGAAATGGCTTTTTCTGTGCTACTGTCCTTACATTTAGAAATGGCTTCTTCTGTGCTACTGTCCTTACATTTAGAAGTGGCTTTTTCTGTGCTCCTGTCCTTACATTTAGAAGTGGCTTCTTCTGTACTACTGTCCTTACATTTAGAAGTGGCTTCTTCTGTGCTCCTGTCCTTACATTTAGAAGTGGCTTCTTCTGTGCTCCTGTCCTTATATTTAGAAGTGGCTTCTTCTGTGCTACTGTCCTTACATTTAGAAATGGCTTTTTCTGTGCTACTGTCCTTACATTTAGAAATGGCTTCTTCTGTGCTACTGTCCTTACATTTAGAAGTGGCTTTTTCTGTGCTACTGTCCTTACATTTAGAAATGGCTTCTTCTGTGCTAATGCCCTTACATTTAGAAGTGGCTTTTCTGTGCTACTGCCCTTACATTTAGAAGTGGCTTTTTTGTGCTACTGTCCTTACATTTAGAAGTGGCTTTTTCTGTGCTACTTTGAATTCTGCCCTTGCAGATATATTCACATTTAATGTATTTAGTAATTAAATTATTTTATTTGAAGCATTCGGAGTTCGGTATCCTTAACAGTGTGCATTGACTGGCAACTGCAGTCCAGTGCTGGTTAGTGCGACATCATCTGCTTCGTGCAATAAAGTTCATTTATAGCAACACTGAATTTCACTTTCAGTTCTAGTAGTTAGCCCAAGAAAGCAGAATCCAAACTGCCTGCAAAGCTGTCACTGTATCTCCATTTGTAGAAATGCACAGTGAATATCATCCAAATAACTCTGAACCAATGATTAATTAATTAGCATGCCAAGCATTTTAATTGTATGTAGAACAAATGCAAAAGACAACAAATTTTTATATTGTTAGTGTAATCAGAATTGTTTAAAAAGCTTTTTAATGGAACTCAATTTAAAACAATGTTTATTACAGTATAAAAATCACAGAACATTCCATTAAGCCTTATTCTTTTGAGCATTTTGCAGTTGCAAAAAAACTAATTTTACTGTTGTGATTGTGCTTTTATTTTACTCTTTATGCTTATACTGTATTTATGATAGTGATTTCAAAGTGGCCCAAACACACATACAAAACAAAACAAAAGCGAAATGAATGTAGTTACCTATAATATACGGAAAGTTTTTTCTTCTGATCTTTCACTGGCTGTAAACTTTGGTGGAAAGTTCTAGTTGCTCATCCACGTCTAGACTTTGATCTTGTTGGAGAACTTAACTTTTGTATGGACATCCATTTTACAAGTCTGACTTATTTGTATGCAGACTGTTGGTTCCTTGTCTCTTAGGCAGACATACTCTGACTCCAAAGGAAACACCCATAATTAGTCATCTGTTAGGACATGCTTGCTAGGGCAGCAGTGAGTCAGTTCTCATGTTCCCTAAAGTGTGGCCCTGAAGCCCACCCAAGCAAGAAGCAATAGTTTTCCATGTCAAATTCAATTATAAATGTCATGCTTTTCTCTGACTTTTGTGTCTGCCCTCTATTTAACTAACCAGAAACCAAATCTATATATTTTTAAACACTAATTATTTATAATAAAAATAACATCTTGTTCATTATATTAATGACAAATTTATATAATCAAAATAATTTGTTGTTAGTTACTGTCAAATAATACGTGAAATATATATTTTATTCCAATATAAGCACCTGAATCTTGCCTGTCCTTAATTTTCTATTGATGTAAAATCTGCAGCAACAAACCTGAAGAGATACAGTAATATATGACTGTCAATCAACTGTGCTATGTATTGTATGATGGTGCATTTAAAGTCCCTAGAAGAAAACAGTGTTCTGAGAGACAACTGTCATAGTTGTACAACATCACTAGATGAAAACAGTGTTCTGAGAGACAACTGTCATAGTTGGACAACATCACTAGAGGAAAACAGTGTTCTGAGAGACAACTGTCATAGTTGGACAACATCACTAGAGGAAAACAGTGTTCTGAGAGACAACTGTCATAGTTGGACAACATCACTAGAGGAAAACAGTGTTCTGAGAGACAACTGTCATAGTTGGACAACATCACTAGAGGAAAACAGTGTTTTGAGAGACAACTGTCATAGTTGGACAACATCACTAGAGGAAAACAGTGTTTTGAGAGACAACTGTCATAGTTGGACAACATCACTAGATGAAAACAGTGTTTTGAGAGACAACTGTCATAGTTGGACAACATCACTAGAGGAAAACAGTGTTTTGAGAGACAACTGTCATAGTTGGACAACATCACTAGAGGAAAACAGTGTTTTGAGAGACAACTGTCATAGTTGGACAACATCACTAGAGGAAAACAGTGTTCTGAGAGACAACTGTCATAGTTGGACAACATCACTAGATGAAAACAGTGTTCTGAGAGACAACTGTCATAGTTGGACATCACTAGAAGAAAATAGTGTTCTGAGAGACAACTGTCATAGTTGGACAACATCACTAGAGGAAAACAGTGTTTTGAGAGACAACTGTCATAGTTGGACAACATCACTAGAGGAAAACAGTGTTTTGAGAGACAACTGTCATCGTTGGACAACATCACTAGAGGAAAACAGTGTTTTGAGAGACAACTGTCATCGTTGGACAACATCACTAGAGGAAAACAGTGTTTTGAGAGACAATTGTCATAGTTGGACAACATCACTAGAGGAAAACAGTGTTTTGAGAGACAACTGTCATAGTTGGACAACATCACTAGAGGAAAACAGTGTTTTGAGAGACAACTGTCATAGTTGGACAACATCACTAGAGGAAAACAGTGTTTTGAGAGACAACTGTCATAGTTGGACAACATCACTAGAGGAAAACAGTGTTTTGAGAGACAACTGTCATAGTTGGACAACATCACTAGAGGAAAACAGTGTTTTGAGAGACAACTGTCATAGTTGGACAACATCACTAGAGGAAAACAGTGTTTTGAGAGACAACTGTCATAGTTTGACAACATCACTAGAGGAAAACAGTGTTTTGAGAGACAACTGTCATAGTTGGACAACATCACTAGAGGAAAACAGTGTTTTGAGAGACAACTGTCATAGTTGGACAACATCACTATCTGTGTGAAGGTACTAAGAAGTAAGACAGTGAGTGTTGGGGATCAATGTCAGCCAACCTTCACTGCGGAGATGGTGCCTGGAAACAATAACAATATTGTGTTTCCAGTCTAAGGGCACACCTGTGAAAATCTATATGAATACAAATTTGCTTTAAGACAGTTTACTATGATGACAAGAATTCTCTTGCTTTCATTACAGACATGCTTTTTTAACATTCTTTTAAATAACACTGTCAGTCTGTGTGTAAAAAAAATTGTTAATGAACTATTTCAACAAACTAAACTAAAATATTTTCTGTACACTATTTACAAGTATTAATATTGTGACAAGATGGACACTAAAATAATATAGAACAAAGTGATAAAGATAATTTGACTAATTCTATCAGGCTAACTATTTCAATCTCACATAATATGTCTTGTAAAACTGGCACTTGTTCATGACTGCCATCTATAATGTTGTCTGTACTTGTTCTGAATTTGTTGAAGAGCATCATACAGAAATGTGGCTTATCAAATAGTTCCAGTTTGAAGTTACCTCTTTATTAATAATGACATGATTGTAACATGGCGGTTACATCCCCTTTCTCGCAACATGTGCCACATTTTGAGAAGTAGTTTGAAAAAAAAAATCATGTTTGCTCTGGGAGTTGACCACAGTTCAGTTTATTGGTAATACAGTGCAACTATGCTAATGTGGCTCAACCTGATGTGACTGCAGAATAACTACATGAATAATTTATCAAAACTCAAAGGACAAACTAATTCCTTGACAGATTATCCTGCATTTGCTAAATTTGATTCACAGCATTAACCCTTTGGAGACAAAGCTTTTTCGGAGTTTCAGTGCCAAAAAGACGAAGCCTTCATGGAAGAATTCTCTTAGTTTACACACACAAAATTATTTAAAAAAAAAAATAAAGTGCATAGTTAACATATATACAAAACTGACTGACGACTGACTGACTTTCTACCCCACTAGGACATCACACAAGCGATAAACACCCGATGACACAAAGTGGCACCATGTGGATGAGGATCGCCGTGGAGAGGTCCCAGAAACGCATTCAGACAATTGGCCATATTTATGGCCTGCCTATATTGCGGCCCCTGGCAAAAGCCAGGGTAGGGCTTCAAATAAAAGGACGAAACTGGATTAGCCATCTCACCTATATACAAAACTATTAATATAATCGGGGAGGAAAATCAATGAACTAACAGAATATGTATGAATAAAACTGAAATCTCAACAGTTATTTAAATTAACTATTATGATTTGCATAATTTATTTAGGCATTTGTTTTTAAATCTAGGATCAAACATGATTAACCTGAAAAATGTGGGTGAATTTTGTAATGGATGAAGCCTGAATAAGTCTGAAGACTTGTGTTTTTAGGAAAAAAGGCCCATGGAGGACGTTTAGACACTTCTGACAAATGTTTCTACTTATTTTCATGCCTTCTGCTATGTTTCAGTTGCTATGATGCAACAGGCCTTTTTACCATTATTTGGCACAGGTAAGCCCACACACAAAAATCACTGTAAAATTACAGAACACATTAAACTTTCTCAAAAGCCATCATTAAACAGCCTACATGTGCAAGAAATGTGAGAAGCAATCTTGCTGGTAGTACGAAAACCTGCCAGCCAATTTCAAGGTGATTTTTTTTAAATACAAGGCCGACTGATCGGTCCAGCTGGCCTTTTGGCTACTTCACATTAGGCTGATATTTCTGCCACATTGTCTCCAGAGGGTTCAAACAATTATTATCCTCAACAATTCCAAAGGATGAACTATGCAATATATAGATAAACTTCAATTGAGTGGAGCAGGTCTAAACAACTTACTCATTTCTCACCGAAAGATGTAATAAGACAAATCACCTTGCAAATAAAGCATTGTATACAATAATCAACATAAAGACAATGATTGTGAACTGAACAATAGATAGATTACCTATACAAGCAATAATAAATGCTGAATGAAGACAGGCTGAAAGTACTAATACTGTAAATCTACACGCATTAGTATAATACATTAAATCTTTTTTAAATTGCCAACAGGAGTAGAAAACAAATGGTATAATTTCTGTTCACTTGCTGCATGACAAGACAGGATAACATTGGAAGAAACAGCAGCTGATTAGCACTTAGTTGGGTTTGTTTCTGTGAGCTCACAGTGATACTTGGAGAGGCAAACTCCCATTCTGGTTTGCTTTCATTTGTTTCTGTGAGCTCACAGTGTTACTTGGAGATGGCAAACTCCCATTCTGGTGTGCTTTCATTTGTTTGAATGTTGAATCAACATCACAGCATTCAGGACACTCCCATAAGTGCTCAGTCCTCATCTTCAGCTGCAAGCGATGAGTTCCCATTCTGATGGCAGCAGTAACTGTCTGATTGTATATCTGTCTCATCCTTTCCATGAGTGTAAAGCGTCGGCCAGATCCCCTGGAAACTCCTCGCAGCGACATTCTCCTTAGACCATTGTTCACTGCTCCTTCGCTCCCAAAGGGCCCTCACAAAATCTAGCTTGTCATAAATCAATTCACTACCAAGTAGTGCAGAGCCAGCCAGTCTATCTGCCTGCTCATTTCCAAACACACCGCCATGACCTGGAGAAAATATCCAAAGGATGCTAACTATTTGGAACCTCTGAAGTGATGCTTGCCACTCTGCAGGAAGCATGCCTGTTTTCACCTTTCTCCACATGCTCTGTGAGTCAGTTACAGTCACGGCATGTGTGCACAGCTTATACTCAAGCCACCGGAAGGCAGTAGAGACTGACTCCACTTCCATTCTCAAATTAGACGTTGTGACATCATATGCAAGGTTTTGCTGCACAAGACAGCATTCATTCACCTTTGCTATGAACCCCCATGCACTTTGACTGCCGCTTAACACAGAGCCATCTGTATAGATAATCACATCACTTGGGTGGGAATTGTCATGAATCATTTATTGAACATCTGATTCTGCAGCACCAGCCGGCCAGTCTCTGCTCTCATGATATTACATAATTAGAACCTTGCACAAGTCTGAAACTTGTTCAGACACCTTGACCCACTCCTCTCATCGCTCAAAATTATCAAGCCTGCACACATGTCTGATTGTGCCATCCAAGACTTTCCTCTTTTCAGTCTATGACCCTTAGCTTTACCCAGGGCTTCATGCAGAAGGTGCCTCTTGTCTGCAGCTACTCTGAGATTTGACCTTGTCTGCAGAACTTTGAGCCTATCTGCAACCGTAGGCAGTGCAAGTATATATCGCATGCATACTACCCGGGTATCTCTTGTACATCCCAGAATTATCCGCATGGTTTAATTCTGTATGTGTATGAGTTTTATCAGCTGACTCTTTGTTTCTGTTTCTTTGTTCCATTTGTTTCTGTTATCTTCCCCTGTCTTAATAGGTAAAACATATTTTTAACCTGTTATTTTTGTGAACCAAAGTATGAGTACTGACTTGCAAATATTGACTTTTATCTTATTGTGGTTATGACCTTTAGATGTTAAATGGTCACATTGGATGTTTGTGTTAACAGTGCTGCCAAAGGTAGCAATTAACAACAAAGAAAGGGGGGGGGGAGGGGGGTTAAAACAAACAGAAATGAAATGTTCACAATGAATTCTAAATGTAACTAGAAAATGCAAGATCAGAAATGATGAAGGAAGCACATTGGGACAGAACCAGGGCTAAACTACAAAAAAGAGACAACAGATCAAATTGTTGAGACATGTGTGAAGAAGACTACCAGCAGATAATTGAACACAACATTTAGACACAACACAAGCAGAGGTCAACCAGGCAAGTGATGGATAGATAGAATATCTGAGGCCATAAACACCAGCATCTATATAGTACATATCAAGGCTCACATTTGATGCCTCTTCAAAACCTGGCACAGAAAGGCAGGACACGATTTGAGAAGAAGAATGTTGGGTGAACACATGCTGAAGCAAACAGACTCACTGAGATATCTTGATGTGATGAACACAATTTTACCAAAGAACTGGCACCCTGAAAAGCATCAGATATAAGACAAAACCAGTTTTTCACAAAACTTAAGCAAACTGCAATCAATTGTGTGTGTGCCAGCTTTGACAATTAATCGGGTTATGAATGCAACAGAAAAAAAGTAGCTAGTACCAGATATGAAATGAAATGACAGGATCAGGTTGTGAAAAATAAAAATGTTTTGTAGCCAAATTGTCACAGATTTGACACCCAAATTCTGCAAATCCAGTTGGAAAAATCGAATCTCCCTCAACTGGTATCCTCATGTCTGCAGAATACAGAAGGCCAGTGTCATTAAACACATGGAAGGTTACAAAGACAATCAGAGATGCAGCACACCTGCACAAGTTGTTTAGTGTGACCTCAAACAGTTTCTGAAGTGCTCAACTGAATCAACCATTTTAAACAGTGTCAGATTAAGGCAACTAAACTCAGCTATATGAAAATAGCATACATGTTTTTAATGCAAGCATGATAATCAACAAGGTCAACAGATAAATTAGTCAATGTTACATGCAGTACATGTTTTAAAAGTCACATACTTTGAAGCTAGCATATGTTGTTAATTTTGTTGCTCTAAAAAGCTACTTAGTGATAAAGTTATTCAATGACAATAAAAGATGTACAGAAAAGCTGCAGTACCTTACAAAAACACTCACATATTTGTTTTTTAAACAACAAAAGAAACAGAAAAAACTTCAGTGGAAGCAAACATTTATTCTTAAATTAACTGAAACTATGAACTGAAAAAAAAATGTTTTACAAGAAATTGGATTGTAAAAGAATCATGAACAGAAATCAGCAAGTAAATTAAGTATCAGCAACCATAAGTGAGTTAGGAAGCAACAAAGTTGTCTTGGTTTACAAGAAATAGTACATACAACAATGCAACAAAACTTTGTTCCGCTTTACAAGCGAATTTGAAAAACAACCAAACATAATTGTAACTCTGAAAGATGTGAACACTTTAAATGGAAGTTAATAAATAAAGGTATCAACCTAAATAGAAAAATTATTTACTGCAGAAAAAAAAAATACAAGTTGCAATTGATAATAACATAGTAGACTAAGGGAAGTCACCTTGGTGTTGTAGCTAGACGCTAGCCTGCAAATCAGAAGGTTGTTGGTTCGAATTCTGACGGAGCCTGACTTTAAAAAAAAAATTGCCATGACTGCCAGGTTGACCCAGCCTTGAGTGGGTACCAGGTTGACCCAGCCTTGAGTATGTACCAGGTCAACCCAGCCTTGAGTGGGTACCAGGTCAACCCAGCCTTGAGTGGGTACCAGGTTGACCCAGCCTTGAGTGGGTACCAGGTTGACCCAGCCTTGAGTGGGTACCAGGTCAACCCAGCCTTGAGTGGGTACCAGGTCAACCCAGCCTTGAGTGGGTACCAGGTTGACCCAGCCTTGAGTGGGTACCAGGTTGACCCAGCCTTGAGTGGGTACCAGGTTGACCCAGCCTTTAGTGGGTACCAGGTCGACCCAGCCTTGAGTGGGTACCAGGTCAACCCAGCCTTGAGTGGGTACCAGGTTGACCCAGTCTTGAGTGGGTACCAGGTTGACCCAGTCTTGAGTGGGTACCAGGTTGACCCAGTCTTGAGTGGGTACCAGGTTGACCCAGTCTTGAGTGGGTACCAGGTTGACCCAGTCTTGAGTGGGTACCAGATCAACCCAGCCTTGAGTGGGTACCAGGTCAACCCGGCCTTGAGTGGGTACCAGGTTGACCCAGCCTTGAGTGGGTACCAGGTCAACCCAGCCTTGAGTGGGTACCAGGTCAACCCAGCCTTGAGTGGGTACCAGGTCAACCCAGCCTTGAGTGGGTACCAGGTCAACCCAGCCTTGAGTGGGTACCAGGTCAACCCAGCCTTGAGTGGGTACCAGGTCAACCCAGCCTTGAGTGGGTACCAGGTTGACCCAGCCTCAAGTGGGTACCAGTACTCCAGTGGGTGCAGTCCCTCTGTGGTATACCACGGATAGAAACTGCAGATGAACTTGCTGAGAAAGAGGGGAGAACGTCAACAGGAAGACAGTGCAGTAACACACTTTGAGGAAAAAAGACCATCCAGTCTATCAGAAGAGAACAGAATCAAGCCAGTGATGACAGCAATTACCTGGCTGTCATCACTTCAGAACAGGGTATAACAAAGTTAACAAACATGGGCATAGGCTCTGTCTGAGTAGTTCACCAGTATGTCCATGTGGGTTATGCACACAATAGCCGTACAGTACAGCCCATTCAGAAGGAAATACTGGCCCAAGTGGTCAATAGTATACTCTGGAACTAAAGAGCGCCTCCCTCCCATTTCTGCCCTCCCACCATGATTAAATTTATCAAAAGAATTTGTCTTTTGGTTTAAATCATGGGGGAAGTCCCCGTGGTGGAGCGGCCAGACGCTCGCCGCGGATCGGAAGGTCGTGGGTACGCTCCCTGGCGGAACCAGACTTTTTTCAAAAATGACCTTGGCTCCCAGGTCGACCCAGCCTTGAGTGGGTACCAGGTGCAGTCCCGGGAAGTAGAAGCGGCCGGCATGCTGCTGACCACATCACCCATCCTGTGCTGATTGGTCTATAAAAATATAGGTCTAGCCCTATATGCCCTATACCCCTAAAGGCGTGGAAAAGGGTCCTTTACTTTTTTATTTTAAATCATCGAAACAATCACAAGAAGAAGAGCAGACACAAATAATTTCTAGTAACTAAAAGATAAATACTTGCTTAAAACTGCAGCTGTAAAATAAAAGTGCACTAAATTAATTTAATCTAATACATTTATACCGTTCAACAACAAAAAATGCCATAGCTACTGAAAGGAACATATACATTCACATTTTTAACATTCTGCATCTTTGTAATGCAATAAGTGAAATTACTCAAATTATACACAAGAATATCTTAGGGTTGCACCAATCAATTAACATTCTTTTGTGTGCATCTGGGTCATGATAATTGTAGGCATACAGCCTTTCCTATTATTATGGTGTGTGGCCTCTTCTTGAGTGGATGAGTGACTTAGAATCTCATGGGCATGTCTGATGTGGGCCTGTAGGATGTACGCCTAATCTGTAGGATGTACGCCTAATCTGTAGGATGTACGCCTAATCTGTAGGATGTACGCCTAATCTGTAGGATGTACGCCTAATCTGTAGGATGTACGCCTAATCTGTAGGATGTACGCCTAATCTGTAGGATGTACGCCTTTTCTGTAGGATGTACGCCTAATCTGTAGGATGTACGCCTAATCTGTAGGATGTATGCCTAATCTTCCTGGAGTGCCAACAGATCATGACCATTGGCTGGAGCAACATCTTGGCCACAAACATGACTTTGCAGCTCATCCCCTAGGTGTTCAATCGGACTCGTGTCTGCAGTCAGGGATAGACAGGAAAGGGTTTGAATGTTATTGGCAGCCAGGAACTGCATGGTCAGTGGTGCAGAATGGGGTCTGGCATTGTCCTGTTGAAAAAAGATATCTGTTGGCATCCCAAAATTGAAGGACATGTGGTCAAAGAATTTCATTGATGTATCGTTGCACATGCAAGCTTCCTTCAATGAGCACCAGTTGACCCCTTCCACTACCATGCAGCAGAGCTTTCGTCGTCACAATTTCGGGCTAAACCTTCATTTCACCTACAGTAGATCCAACACTGTCTATCATGACGCTGCAACAAAAAGAAAGAATCATCACTGAACCAGACATGTCTCCACTGATTGTCACCTGCCCATGAACGATGTTGGTTGGCCCAAAGAAGTCGATTTTGGTGGTGGTGATGCATAAGGACAGGTCCTCAGTGTGATCGTCGTGCTTAAAGTCCAACGTAATGCAGTCTTTTCCCAACACTTTGATAAGACACATGATGTCCTGAAGGCAAAAGCCTGCACAGTTGAGGAAGCTGTTGTAAACCTGTCTTTGAGGTGATGAAGCAGAATAAAGCGATTCTCTGCTGCTGTTATCGTCCACTGTGATGTCGGTCTTCAACTGAACCAGTAGCTTGGAACTAGTGCCAAAATTAACTGCTGGTACTCTGATGCCTGGCATTCTGACTTGGACTTTTTCCTGCCTGCAATCGGCCAATAGCAAGATTTCTTAAATTTATCGTTAGAGGCGTCATTTGTGACTGCTTGAAAATGAACTGAGTGTTTTTGTTTTCCTTTTATAGGGTTTCAGTTGCATAGTGAATAGTGTTCACCCCAAACTGTGTTGCTTTCTGGTGCGTGAATCATAAGCTTTGCTCACAAACAGAGTCTCCAACACAACTGATCAATGTTGTAACGATTACAATTACAAAAACCTACACAATTCACACCCACATGTGCAGTAAGTAAGTAAAGTAAAGGACCCTTTCCACGCCTTTAGGCATATAGGGCATATAGGGCTAGACCTAAATACACGTGCAGTGGACAGGGTAAACAACATTTAAGTCTGCTTTTCACACCCGAGTATGATTTTATTTACAAACTAATAAAAATGCACCGTCAGATAACTATGCCTTTTTTATTTGAAACAGTATAGATAATTTATGTGTTGAGTACTACTGATTCTGAATGTAATTATATGCTAACTAAAAAAAAATTATCCTTAGAAGAGACAGAGGCAGACCAAGAGAAATGATGCTGGAAAGGTTTAGAATTTTTTCTGTTTTTTTTTGTTTTGTTTACTAAAACTGTATAAGCCATCAGCCAGTGCATGCCAAACCTTCTTATCCTTTGCTGTTTCATGCAGCTCACTCCATGTCCTCCCCATCCTTTTCTCTTGTCTCAGTAATTCTCTTCCTTCTGTGTGGTTTTGATTCTTCCTTTGTTTCACGGATACAAGTGCACGGACATCCTATTTATACTACCACTAGGTTTTCTCAATGTGTCATGGATACAAGTGCACGGACATCCTGTTTATACTACCACTAGGTTTTCTCAATGTGTCATGGAAGAATGTCAACACAATTAATCCAGATCACCAGAAATCAAGAATTGAAGAGATATGAACATGCGCACCATCTGACAAACTAACAAAGCACATAACTAATACATGTACATATTAATAATCTGAGCACGCAGATTTATTCTTTGTATCAGTTTTTATTGCAGTCAGCGCTGTTGTTAAAGATGAAAACAGGTTGGTGTAAAATAGAAGTTAATCTCATTAATGAAAATGTTTACATTTCATAATAATCAGCATTGATATTTAACATCTTGCCAAATCATTACTGATAACAGTTAAATATTACCTAATCATGTGAATGTATATTTAGTATAACAAAACAAGCTCATTTGTTTCAACTAGACAAATGTTGTAATATAATAAACAAATCCCTGTACAAAAATTTACAACTGACTTTAGACATTGCACTGTGTAACATCATACATCTAAGTCAAACAATCAACACACAAATATACAACTGACTTTAGACATTGCACTGTGTAACATCATACATCTAAGTCAAACAATCAACACAAAAATATACAACTGACTTTAGACATTGCACTGTGTAACATCATACATCTAAGTCAAACAATCAACACACAAAAGTATTTGAAAAATAATACAAAACAAACCAGTATAGCAAATGCTATTATGTAAATGACTTGTTAGGAAAAATGTCAATTAAAACCTGACCCTTGACTGCAGATTGAACAAAAACAATGTTAGTATATGCATGAACAACAACAGTTTCACTTTTATGACTAATCTTTTCCATCTTTCTTTTGTAGCATCCATCACTGAGTCTCGTATGTGCGAAGCGGTTCCTCCTCATTTTCTTCGACAGCCTCCATCCAGCTACTGGCTTTTCGATAGAACTGTATAAAAATAAAACATTTTTTTCAAATCTATTGTGAGTAGCTTCAAAAGCATGATATCTATGGTAGTAATGACTTTGAGGAAAACTCTCAGTTACAGGCTAATAGTATCATTCTGCTGAGTGAGACAACAATGATGTGGCTAATAGTATCATTCTGCTGAGTGAGACAACAATTATGTGGCTAATAGTCTCATTCTGCTGAGTGAGACAACAATGATGTGGCTAATAGTCTCATTCTGCTGAGTGAGACAACAATGATTTGGCTAATAGTATCATTCTGCTAAGTGAGACAACAATGATGTGGCTAATAGTATCATTCTGCTGAGTGAGACAACAATGATGTGGCTAATAGTATCATTCTGCTGAGTGAGACAACAATGATGTGGCTAATAGTATCATTCTGCTCAGTGAGACAACAATGATGTGGCTAATAGTATCATTCTGCTGAGTGAGACAACAATGATGTGGCTAATAGTATCATTCTGCTGAGTGAGACAACAATGATGTGGCTAATAGTATCATTCTGCTGAGTGAGACAACAATGATGTGGCTAATAGTATCATTCTGCTGAGTGAGACAACAATGATGTGGCTAATAGTATCATTCTGCTGAGTGAGACAACAATGATGTGGCTAATAGTATCATTCTGCTAAGTGAGACAACAATGATTTACACAAAAAAATAGCTAACAAGACAAATAAAGAAATTATTACGCGCACTGATAGTGGTGCAGTGATTTTGTACATGTGCATGACCTTTATGCAAGACTCCTGCCACATGTCCTTGTCATGTGCTATGGATAATGGCTCACCTTTGTAATCTAAGCTGAGTTGGCAGGGAATAACCGAGTTGGTGGCTCCTAGAGATGTAATGTCCAGTCCTCAGCCCAACCCCTAATGCATGTGTGAAAATGCTTATCAAAACTCTTTTGGAACATAAGAAAAGCTGTCTAGCTGAATATACTACCAGATAACAACTCTCAGTTAAAACGTCCGTCAAGTGAAAGAGCTACTGAGCTGTTGAGACTCAGGCCTAGAGCAAGAGATTTCCTCGCAGCTTGGGTGAACACAATCTGCTGTAGGCAGTATTTTGCCTTCTGGAATATGAGAAAAAGGCAGAACTCTTTAACAGAAAAAGGCTTAGCTCTTTGAGGATGTATCGCCAATATATGGGAGCAATAATCCGCCCTGTTTTGCTATAGTGCAGATCCGCTCTCGGCATAGACACTCTGATATTGTCTCGTTTAGTAGATAAATTAACCTATATGAACATTTTTTTAAAAACTGGAACAAGCTAAAGAAAGTATTATTGTTTTCCGTGCATGGTGAATGTAGGTTTAGTATTTTATTAAATCAGTGTGATACAATTTGTGTGTGATTTTCCAGACCAAAAGGTAACGGGAAAAAGTATAGAACTGTTCATACTGCTGCTGTCATTGTGCTGTTGTCATTGTGCTGCTGTAATCGATGAATCTCAGCAAGATAGTGACAGTAGCCTTGACATGATTAAGTATGCAAGTACAGCACCTATTGTCATAAAATGGGCTAGGGTGAAGTTGATCAAAAGTTTAAGTCGGATCGTCCTTGTTTCAGTTGTGTCCAGAATTCGGCTGTTGCGAAATTTGACAAGTCCCAAAAAAAGGTCATAAAATCCAAAGTATTTAAATTAATTGTCTCATATAAAGACAGTCAGCGGCGTCTGTGGCTTAGGCGTTTCGAGTCCGACTCGTAATTCTAACGTTCCATGAAAGAAACCAACAGCTGGCTGCATCGATTTTTATTATGGTATGGGGCATCGCAGGTAGACCCAGCCTAAAATGGGTACCAGAAAAAATGCTGTCCTAAAAGAGTTAAACATCCTTGGAGCACTAAAATGAGCAATCCAGATGTTCTGAAAGAACAAAGACCTGAAAATAACTAAATATTACACTACAATACAAGCAGTCAACATGTTTTAGCTACATAAAATAAGGAAAACTGGACCACATTGTGACAACTGAAAAGATTTATGAAAAAAGATATAGAGGAATGCAACAAAAAAAAGTTCGTGCCAGTTTTTTTGTCAGCACACTTCTCTTCTTCTTATGTTCTACAGTGTACGCTGGGGGTAGGGTGGTGGGTTAGAGAAAGGTTGTGAGCCTGAGGATTTAAGGCTGCATGGCTAGTTCTGTCGCCACAGACTGTCTTCTTCTTCGCTTCCACCTTGTAAATTATCAGTGTCGGGGGTGGGGGGGGGGGTGTTACATTCATTGATGAGCTCTGTCAAGAGCACTATTAGGACTGATGTTCATTTCTGTAAGATTGCTCTTAATGCCATCACTCCAAATTTTCCTAGGTCTTCCACTCGCTCAATACCTGTTGTAATGTTTTGGTCTGGCTTGTTGTGGCAGATAGTACCAGGATAATTTTTTTAGGTGTCCAAACTACTGCATTTGTTGTTCTTTGAAGACCTGTAAGACTGGCTTTATTCCTAGCATTCCTCTGGTTTTGTGATTTCATATTCTGTCTTTCCTTGAAACTCCTGCAGCTCTTCTAAGGCATTTTATCTCTGTTGTCACAATTTTACATTCATTGGAGGATGTAAGTGTCCACGTTTGGCATTGATAGCATAGTGTTGGCCAAAAAATAGTTCTGATAAGATTCATTTCAGTACTATCTGCTTGTGTGTCAACAGGGGAGATAGTTGACCCATTACTTGATTAGCTTTGGCACATCTGGAGCTAATTTCTGTCCAGTTTTCCGTCAGATGTGAAAATTGCTCCCAAACACTTAAATTCCTCTGTCTTAAGGTGTTGTTTTTTAATTTTATTCCTAAATTGTCTTTCTGTTTTCCTATCACCATTGTCTCTGTCTTCATAGAGTTTATTTTCATACTATATTCCTCCCCTTTTGTTACTAATTTGATTTATTTGGTTCTGTAGGCATTCCGTACTTTTTGCTATGAGTACCTGGTCGTCTGCGAATAGAAATTCTGTAATATCTTCTTTATGATTAAAATTTGTTTCCTTACATATGGTATACATATATGTTATAAAAAGAAGCAGAGATAGTACACAGCCCTGACGCACACCAGTAAAAAAGGTAAAGATCCCTTTTCCCGCCTTAGGCGCATCGGGTATATGGGAAGAGCGTCCCACATTTTTACAGACCAATCGGCACTGGAGGGGTAATGTGGTCAGCATTATGCCAGCTGTCTTTACTTCCCCAGGACAGCAATCCTGGTACCCATTTTAGGGTGGGTCAACCTGCGACACCCCATACCATGATAAAAATCTATGCAGCCAGCAGTGGGTTTCGATCGCAGTACATTGGATTACGAGTCAGACTAGCAACGTCTATAAGCCACGTACGCCACACACGCACACCTGAGTTCACTATAAAAGTTATAACAATCCTGCCTTTAATCTTATGTAGCATTTACTATGTGTGTACAGGCTTTTGTAAATATTAATGAGATGATTGCTGATTTCCTTTTTCACCATACACTCCCACAGCATATTCCTGTCGACTCTATCAAAGGCTTTTTCTTTATCTGTACAGACTTTACAGGTTAGAAATTTATTTTTGCATCTGGCATAAACCTATGACCTTCTTGAGGATTCGAAACAAGGCCTCCCACATGAGACCTCAGCATTCTTAACTTTAAATGGGAATAATTAAAGACAGACTGACTGGCTGACTGAATTAAAGACAAATGAAGAAATTGCAGATGTGTGGCAGTGTTGAAGAGAGAAGCCAGAGCTAATGTGTGGCAATGTTGAAGAGAGAAGCCAGAGCTAATGTGTGGCAATGTTGAAGAGAGAAGCCAGAGTTAATGTGTGGCAGTGATAAAGAGAGAAGACAGAGCTAATGTGTGGCAGTGTTGAAGAGAAAAACCAGAGCTAATGTGTGGCAGTGATAAAGAGAGAAGTCAGAGCTAATGTGTGGCAGTGATAAAGAGAGAAGCCAGAGCTAATGTGTGGCAATGTTAAAGAGAGAAGTCAGAGCTAATGTGTGGCAATGTTAAAGAGAGAAGTCAGAGCTAATGTGTGGCAATGTTAAAGAGAGAAGCCAGAGCTAATGTGTGGCAGTGATAAAGAGAGAAGTCAGAGCTAATGTGTGGCAGTGTTGAAGAGAAAAGCCAGAGCTAATGTATGGCAGTGATAAAGAGAGAAGCCAGAGCTAATGTGTGGCAATGTTGAAGAGAGAAGCCAGAGCTAATGTGTGGCAGTGTTGAAGAGAGAAGCCAGAGCTAATGTGTGGCAATGTTGAAGAGAGAAGCCAGAGTTAATGTGTGGCAGTGATAAAGAGAGAAGACAGAGCTAATGTGTGGCAGTGTTGAAGAGAAAAGCCAGAGCTAATGTGTGGCAGTGGTAAAGAGAGAAGTCAGAGCTAATGTGTGGCAGTGTTGAAGAGAAAAGCCAGAGCTAATGTGTGGCAGTGATAAAGAGAGAAGCCAGAGCTAATGTGTGGCAATGTTGAAGAGAGAAGCCAGAGCTAATGTGTGGCAGTGTTGAAGAGAGAAACCAGAGCTAATGTGTGGCAGTGATAAAGAGAGAAGTCAGAGCTAATGTGTGGCAGTGTTGAAGAGAAAAGCCAGAGCTAATGTGTGGCAGTGATAAAGAGAGGATGTCTGAGCTAATGTGTGGCAGTGATAAAGAGAGAAGTATGAGCTAATGTGTGGCAGTGATAAAGAGAGAAGTATGAGCTAATGTGTGGCAGTGTTGAAGAGAGAAGCCAGAGCTAATGTGTGGCAGTGATAAAGAGAGAAGCCAGAGCTAATGTGTGGCAATGTTGAAGAGAGAAGCCAGAGCTAATGTGTGGCAGGGTTAAAGAGAGGGGTTGGGTGAATGTAGCAATGTTGAAGAGAGAAGCCAAAGCTAATCAATTGGATCCTATAGACTATTTTAAAAACGTTTAAAAAAAAAATCACAGGAAAGGACAAAATGATTGCAAACTCTAGGAGATGAATAAAAACTAAAATAACCAACAGTTGAAGATATAACCTATATTTTATTGAAAGTAAGCCTCTTGTGCATTGATGCAGCAAGTGACATGATCTAACAAACACTAGAATGACCTCTGTAGTTCTTATGTTGTTATAGCCCTTAAAGTTGATGTTACGACCCTTTGGATGTCATCAATATCATCAAAGAAGCCTCTTTTCAATAGCAACTTTAATTTTGGGAATAGAAAATAGCCACAGTAAGACAAATCTGGGGAATAGGGGGGACAGTTGAGAACGTGCACTTGTTTTTAGCCAAAAATTTCTGTACAACCTCTGCCCTTTGTGCCGGTGCATTATAAAGAAGAAGCAAATTGCCAGGTGTTGAATCCAAAGCAGCAAGCAACTTTTTTCTTGCCCAAATCTTCCACTAAAATTTTACGAATAGTCTCTGTATTAACACCAAATTCTTCTGCCATCATCCTCACAGTCAAACAACGATCTTGTTGTATCCGTTCTCGGAATTTTGCAATGAGTTCCTCATTACGAACAAAAATTGGGCGTCTAGGTCTAGTTGCAATAGTAACCATTTCCACACCACTTTTGAATCGTGAACACCAGCTGAAAATCTGTGCACAAGATAAACAATTATCCCCATAAACTTGTCGCATCAATTCAACTGTTGCAATAGTGCTTTTTCTGAGTTTAAAACATAATTTAATGTCAACGTTCTTTTTTGGGGGGGGGGGGGGGGGGGGGGGGGGGGCTCCATGCTGATTATGTAACAATTCCCTTCTGATTAGCTTAACAAAATGGCATCTTTTTTGTTGTCCGCTTATCGGGCGAAGATTAAAAGTTGCCAGATTATAGACGAAGCTTGCCTCTTTGAATTCCGTGCTGTAAATCATAAATGGCACTTTTGTCTTAGCCATAAAAAAATCAGTCTCATTACTTAATTGTCAGGCCTTGTATTAATGGTTACAGGGAATCATGGTAGCACAGTATTAGCTCACAGCCATTTCAGTCTGCTGGTCTTGAGTTTGAATTCAGCAGATTCTAAACCAGATACAATATGTTGGATGTCTACTTACATGAATGGTCTACAATATGTTGGATGTCTACTTACATGAATGTTCTACAATATGTTGGATGTCTACTTACATGAATGGTCTACGATATGTTGGATGTCTACTTACATGAATGGTCTAAGATATGTTGGATGTCTACTTACATGAATGGTCTACAATGTGTTGGATGTCTACTTACATGAATGGTCTGCAATATGTTGGATGTCTACTTACATGAATGGTCTACGATATGTTGGATGTCTACTTACATGAATGGTCTACAATATGTTGGATGTCTACTTACATGAATGGTCTGCAATATGTTGGATGTCTACTTACATGAATGGTCTACGATATGTTGGATGTCTACTTACATGAATGTTCTACAATATGTTGGATGTCTACTTACATGAATGGTCTGCAATATGTTGGATGTCTACTTACATGAATGGTCTACGATATGTTGGATGTCTACTTACATGAATGGTCTACGATATGTTGGATGTCTACTTACATGAATGGTCTACGATATGTTGGATGTCTACTTACATGAATGGTCTACAATATGTTGGATGTCTACTTACATGAATGGTCTGCAATATGTTGGATGTCTACTTACATGAATGGTCTACGATATGTTGGATGTCTACTTACATGAATGTTCTACAATATGTTGGATGTCTACTTACATGAATGGTCTGCAATATGTTGGATGTCTACTTACATGAATGGTCTACGATATGTTGGATGTCTACTTACATAAATGGTCTACGATATGTTGGATGTCTACTTACATGAATGGTCTACAATATGTTGGATGTCTACTTACATGAATGTTCTACAATATGTTGGATGTCTACTTACATGAATGTTCTACAATATGTTGGATGTCTACTTACATGAATGTTCTACAATATGTTGGATGTCTACTTACATGAATGTCATTGACCTCTTTGTAGAATCTCTGTGTCAGGTTGCTGGGGTCATCTGAGGCTGGTATGTTCAGTTCCTGCCCCTTGTACAATATCCTGTTCACTGGGCAGACAATGCAAGCTGTGCCAGCACCAAATACTTCTTGAACCTGTTTCAGATCCAATACACAAATAAGACAAGAGACCAAGCAAGAAAATGTATCAAATTTTATAAGAAAGCGACATTGGAATTACATCGGCCATACAATCAGAATGAATCAGTCAATACTCCCCGCCCCCATCAAGCCCTCATATGGACTTCTCACTCTCCATTCCCCGCTGTTTTCATCTTTGATGGGTTTAAAGATTTGTCGTAAGACTCTGTTTTCAAAAACGTTAATAAGGCTTCATCTCTTTTAGTTGTGCTCCAAGTTTCTGAGCCATATAAAAACACTGGTCTTATCAACGTTTTATATTTTTGATCTTGGTGTTGTGAAACAGACACTTTGACTTTAGCAGATGTTGAAGGGCGCTTTAACATTCCAGGCTTGTTTTCTGTTTAAATCCATCCAAAATCGAGGCTTAGATATCTGTTTCGTGACTAGCATTCACCTCTTTCAAAATATCTGGGTTGCTCTTCCTAGCTGTCCAAGGAATTTTAAGGATTCTTCTGTAAAACCACGTCTCTGAGGTCTCAAGATATTGTTCGGCTTGTTTACTAATTGTTAAGGCTTCACAGCTATATGTTAAAACTGGCTCTATATAGCATGCGAGAATTCTTTTTCTAATGGCCGATGACATGAATTTATTGCACAAAATATTCTTAATTTTGTAAAATGCAGTTTTGGCCTGTCCTAATCTGTTCTTTATCTCTGTGATACATCTTCCATCGGATGTTATCCATGTGCCTAGATACTCACCTTTGTGTACTTGTCCTAGAATAATGCCTATGACCTTTATAATAAATTTAGGCACTATTCTTGGAAACCACCATTACTTCTGTCTTTGCATTATTCAAACTAACGCCCATTTTATAACTTTCTACTACCACCATATCTATTAATTCCTGTAGTTCTTTCTCACTTGTCACTTCCACAATTGGCTATGTTCATACCATGCCTCTGAATTACTTGTCTTTTCCTTCTGTGATCCCACTGAAACAGCCTGAATGTTCCTGGTTATTGTGGTTTTCTTTAATCAATCTCTTCTCATAATCTGAATAAAGGACAATCAAATTTTCCCCCTTGTTCTGTGAATGTTTTGGTGACATACATAGTTACCAGTCCTCTTAACCAATGGGATTCCAGCAGTCTTAATAGAACTACACCTCTACTAAAATGAACACAGCAAAAATGCCACTAAACATAAACTACTCAGATCAAATCTATTGCATACCCAAAACAAACCACACACACACACACACACACAAATCTGAAGAAAACATGCACAATGATGCTGGTAGCAGAAAGATGGCCACTGTAAATGTATTTCCAGAGTGAGGCCATGAAAAATGTATAGATAGTAAACTTCAATGGTAAACAAACATGGAAATTATGCAATAAAGACACAAGCAAAAGCTCCATCACTTGCCTCTTGTTTCACACATACACACTACACATACACACTACACACACACATACACACACACTACACACACACACACATACACACTACACACATACACTACACACACACACATACACACTACACACATACACACTACACACACTACACATACATACACACTACACACACTACACATACATACACACTACACACACTACACACACACTACACATACACACTACACACATACACTACACACTACACATACACACTACACATACACACTACACATACACGCTACACACATACACTACACACACACACACACTACACATACACACTACACATACACACTACACACATACACTACACACACACACACTACACATACACACTACACACATACACTACACACACACACACACTACACATACACACTACACATACACACTACACACATACACTACACACACACACACTACACATACACACTACACATACACACTACACACATACACTACACACACACACACACACTACACATACACACTACACACATACACTACACACACACACACACTACACATACACACTACACACATACACTACACATACACACTACACACATACACTACACATACACACTACACACTAGACATAGAGAAACGTGTGGATTAAAACCAGAGACACGATCACTCTGGGGCTAGACTTTAGAGAGTGTTTTAACAAGGCAGGAAGGACTTTCAGCAGAGATAATTATCTTCTTCCCCCTCCCTCCCTCCTCTTTCTATCTCTCTCACCAGGTAGCAGGTCCTTTGAAGAAGGTCACTATCATCACGGTCGCATGAAAGAAACTCGGTCTCAAGTCAGATCTCCAGCCTCGTGCACTTTCATATTCGAGGACTCACTTACTTGTACCCATCTTCATGCTGGCTGGCCTTGCCCTTCTTTCCTGGTGCCATGACTTCTGCTTTTATTCTTTCCATCCACCATGACGCCTGATATGGCCAGATTATTTCAGTTCCGGGTCAAGTTGCTGTTTACTGGCCAAACTTCCTTGATGCTCAGATTTTTTAGGAAGTATTCTTTTTTGTGTGTGGGTCTACTTGGTCCATGGTATTATGAGAGTCTTTCTATAGCATTTTAGCCCAAAAGCTTCTGTTTCTTCCTTAATGACTGTGAGGTAGTCCACGACTCACATCCGCATGTTGCTACAGGCAAGATACATGCTCTCATAATTTTGACTTCCTATGATTTCCTTGCTGGTGCTTAGCCATAGACTTTTAATACTGTCTAATCTTTGTATTGTTATGGCTGTCCTCCTTTTTGCTTCTATTAAACAGTCCCCATAGCTGATTATTATGGAGGTTAGATACTCAAAGATTGTGACATTTTTCAATTTATTCATCATTTATTGTTAATTTTGTCTCTAGAAATTATGTTTGTTTTCTTATAATTCAGGAACAGCTTTTGATCTTCACTGTGTTTTTGGGCAGACACAATACAGTGTTCTATATTCTGTTACATTTTGTGAAGAGAGGACTGTGTCATCTGTATGGCTATACTGTTCTGGAACAGGGTTGCTGCCAGTTATGAACAGATCATAAGTGTCAAAAGTCTGGTTATTTGTAACCTTTCTGATTATGCTTTCTACATGTATGTTGAACAGGATGGGTGCACCCCTGGCTCAATTCCTCTTGCACCTCAAACAATATAAATGTATCAAATGTAAGGAAATACTTCTCATGCTATTCCACAATTTGTTATGTTAGACACACTCAAAGGCCTGGCTATAATCAATAGGACAAGCATGGAGAACTTTGTTGTATTCTCTTAATTTTATTATTTTATCAATTTTTTTATTCTCATTTTTAAAAAGTGATCCTAGTTCTTCTGCCATGTCTAAATTCTGCCCATGTTTTGTTTGGCTCATCTTGTAATTTCTTGTCAAACCTTTTCATGACAATTTGTAAGAAGATCTTGCTAGCATAACTGATTAGTGTGATGGTATGATAGTTGGTGCATAGTTTCACATTTTCTTTGTTTGAGAACAGAAAAATGAATAGTTCTTTTCCACATTTAAGGCCACACGTCACTATTCCAGATGTTTGCATGTAGTGCAGTTTTGCTGGTATTTCGTTGCACCCTGGTGACTTCCCTTTCATCAGACTTTACTATTGATTGTACTTCCTCCACTAAAGGCTCTTCTTTTTCATGTTCACGTTCATAAGCTGTTTCTGAATTACTTGCTGAATTCTTTTAAATTTCCATACAGTGCTCGTTCCATCGTTCCAATATATTATTGCGTTCTGATAAGGTGTTACCATTTTTTATGACAGGCTGAATTCACCTTTTAATGTTCTGATTATTTTAAACATCTCAGCCCAAACTGTGACACTTTGAAAATAAAGTTTGCTCATTCCTTCATTCTCTCTTTACTTCTTTCTGGGTACTTTGTGCATTTGATTCCTTACTACGAGAGAGGACAGAGTAAGAAAGTTACTTGAGTGGGTTACTTAAGAGGACAACAGGTTTCACCAAAACCAGGTTTGGAAAAAAAACCAGACTCTTTACTACTGAATGAGCTGAAATTAAAAAAAGAAATTTGTTATAAATGAATCCATTAACTAAAAGTGATATGAAATGAGAGAGGAGGAGGCCAGAGATAGATGATCAAATGTGACTGACCCGGCCTTCATTTAATGCCTTGACAAACCTGGCCATTGTGATGACTTGCTCTGAGACTTTGAATTCATTCTGTGAAAATACAATTTATATCATAAATGTACTCAAGGTCGACAAAAGTAACAAAGTTAATTAACCACGTGCTAATAGCAAAATGATTTGCTTTTATTTTATTAAAAACTGTTGAGGTCTCCATGGTAAAATAGTAAAACAGTGGTCAAGCCATTTGCCTAATGCCGTGAAGACTGATTCATTTTTAGATTAGATCCCCTTAGTTCATTGGTTGAAAGTCAATCACTTTAGGGAGATTAGTTAAATACCTGGTGCAGTGAAGTCAATTACAATAAGGAGATTAAATGAATACTTGGTGCAGTGAAGTCAATCACTTTAAGGAGATTAATGAAATACCTGGTGCAATGAAGTCAATCACTTTAGGGAGATTAGTTAAATACGTGGTGCCGTGAAGTCAATCACTATAGGGAGATTAGTTAAATACCTGGTGCAGTGAAGTCAATCACTTTAGGGAGATTAAATGAATACTTGGTGCAGTGAAGTCAATCACTTTAGGGAGATTAATGAAATACCTGGTGCAATGAAGTAAATCACTTTAGGGAGATAAATTAAATACGTGGTGCAGTGAAGTCAATTACTTTAGGGAGATTAAATGAATACTTGGTGCAATGAAGTCAATTACTTTAGGGAGATTAATTAAATACTTGGTGCAATGAAGTCAATTACTTTAGGGAGATTAATGAAATACGTGATGCAGTGAAGTCAATCACTTTAGGGAGATTAATGAAATACCTGGTGCAGTGAAGTCAATTACTTTAGGGAGATTAATGAAATACCTGGTCTTCCTTATCCCTTTTAACATTAGTTTAATGTTACACTTGAAGCACCTGTTTACAATATGCTGTGCTGTTTGCAATCTTTTTTACAATCCATTTCCTGTCATTATAGTACAATTTATTTTTTTGAAAACAATGTTTTCACATAGAGAATTTTAAATAATGTGGACATGACAACACAATGTACAATTCCGTGTATCTCATCAGGTGTCTTCATACAGAGTGACATTAACATATAAGAAAGCACATAACACTCACACATAATAATGTCTTCTCTAGTCCCGCTGTACCTCTCACCACTAGAAGTTCAAGACAGCCACAAGGTCATTATGGATTTGTGTATTTATCACACTCTTTTTGCTTGTACAGCAATGGAGTGTTTAATTTAATTATCACTACTTTTACCAATTTCTTTAACTACCTGTTTGGTAAATAAGTGCAAGGAAGGCACAATCCCTATCAGTTGCATGCCCAGAGTCAAGCAGATGATACCAGTTGCATGCCCAGAGTCAAGCAGATGATACCACTTGCATGCCCAGAGTCAAGCAGATGATATCAGTTGCATGCCCAGAGTCAAGCAGATGATATCAGTTGCATGCCCAGAGTCAAGCAGATGATACCAGTTGCATGCCCAGAGTCAAGCAGATGATACCAGTTGCATGCCCAGAGTCAAGCAGATGATACCAGTTGCATGCCCAGAGTCAAGCAGATGATATCCTATTGAAGAACTTGGTTCTTTCATCTTGGTTAGTCTTGACACACTTGTGGGATCTCCACCCAGGTGTGTGTGGAGCCATTTAGGGACATGTCCTATTAGGCTGTTACCACACCCAGGTGTGTGTGGAGCCATTTAGGGACATGTCCTAATAGGCTGTAACCACACCCAGGTGTGTGTGGAGCCATTTAGGGATATGTCCTATTAGTCTGTTACCACACCCAGGTGTGTGTGGAGCCATTTAAGGATATGTCCTATTAGTCTGTTACCACACCCAGGTGTTTGTGGAGCCATTTAGGGATATGTCCTATTAGTCTGTTACCACACCCAGGTGTGTGTGGAGCCATTTAAGGATATGTCCTATTAGTCTGTTACCACACCCAGGTGTGTGTGCAGCCATTTAGGGATATGTCCTATTAGTCTGTTACCACACCCAGGTGTGTGTGGAGCCATTTAAGGATATGTCCTATTAGTCTGTTACCACACCCAGGTGTGCATGGAGCCATTTAGGGATATGTCCTATTAGTCTGTTACCACACCCAGGTGTGTGTGGAGCCATTTAAGGATATGTCCTATTAGTCTGTTACCACACCCAGGTGTGTGTGGAGCCATTTAGGGATATGTCCTATTAGTCTGTTACCACACCCAGGTGTGTGTGGAGCCATTTAGGGATATGTCCTATTAGTCTGTTACCACACCCAGGTGTGTGTGGAGCCATTTAGGGATATGTCCTATTAGTCTGTTACCACACCCAGGTGTGTGGAGCCATTTAGGGATATGTCCTATTAGTCTGTTACCACACCCAGGTGTTTGTGGAGCCATTTAGGGATATGTCCTATTAGTCTGTTACCACACCCAGGTGTGTGTGGAGCCATTTAGGGATATGTCCTATTAGTCTGTTACCACACCCAGGTGTGTGGAGCCATTTAGGGATATGTCCTATTAGTCTGTTACCACACCCAGGTGTTTGTGGAGCCATTTAGGGATATGTCCTATTAGTCTGTTACCACACCCAGGTGTGTGTGGAGCCATTTAGGGATATGTCCTATTAGTCTGTTACCACACCCAGGTGTGTGTGGAGCCATTAAGGGATATGTCCTATTAGTCTGTTACCACACCCAGGTGTGTGTGGAGCCATTTAGGGATATGTCCTATTAGTCTGTTACCAAGGACCAACTAAAAATATGCATTGTATTGTTGGTATTTACATTATTTACGGTATTTTTCCATGTATGAGACGTCCTCATGTATAAGGCATTCATTAATTTTTAAGCCCCATATTAATAAATACATATTTTAAACATCAAACAGAACAACGTTGCCTATATATTTAGCTCTGTAATTATGGTCGGTGACATTTGTTAATTTTCTGTGTGTGCTAGTCAGCATTACTATAACCTGCAGTGTAAGAACAACCACAGGGCTGGCAAAGATTATTATGTCCTACATAACTATGCCTGTGTGTTGCACTGTTGTCTCTATATTCATGGTATGTATGGTATGTACTCCACGAGTGCCGGCAGATTCCAATAATGCTGCTAGAGGAGCTGTGACTGCCAGAGCTGCCTGCCTGAGTTCCATGTGGGTTGAGGATAGTGCTGGGAGGATGGAAGGGGGGGGGGGGGGGGGGGGGGGGGAACGGACCCAGGGGGATCTGGGTAACCAAGGGAAGCAACTAAGAGTACCAGGTTAAAAAATAAATGTCTAGAATGGGAGTTGCTGGATGTAATTATTTGTATATTTTTTGCAATATTCCACGGATAAGAGATGCCTAGTTTTAAACTGACAAAATATGGAAATACACATTGTCTTGTACACAGAAATATATGGTACATATTTTTTTTTGTTACTAGGTTCCCAAAATATTCATTTGTGCATTGACTATTTGTTGAAGATTATTTATAAATCTAGTTCGTTCACAAATTCTGTCTGAAAATTTGAAACTATATCCTTGCTAAAATTATTTACAAAAAAAAAAAAAAATCTTAAAGAAAAGGACAAGAAAATTAATGCAAAATATTATACAAAAACAAACTGACCCACTGTCTGGACAGCTCAAGTAAAGACTTGCGTGTAATGCCTGGAAGAATCAGCCCACTATCTAATGGTGGAGTTATCAACTCTTTCTCTGGAAAAAGACAATATTTAACACAATAATGAAGCATATGTGTTCCAAATCAAATTTTTAATGTAAAACATTGCAGAATATAGTATCTGTAAGAATTAACAACCATTAGGAACACTTCAGAGCATAATGATAGGGATCAAACAAGGAAGTGAACTATCCCCTGACTTTTTTATTAAAATAGTCAAATTTTGTGACTGAGATGTTGCAAACATGGTTTGTAATTCAGTAATACCAATGTTGATTCCAACCAATGGCAATATGGCAGCTGACCGCTTTGTGCTAATTTTGATAAATGTTTCAAGATCGAATATTCAGTAAATATTGGCAAACTACTGAATGGAAAATCGCCAAGCAAAACAACAAAGAGCTGACAACTAATGGGCTTGGTTTGCAATATCCTCTAAGGAAAAGCCATTACTTTTTTGTTATTGTCAACAATGGAAAATATAAGCTCTCTAGAGGATACGCTGAATGTCAGTGTGGGGGGTCATAATTATAAAACAAAGGATTTGTAGAATAAATTCACGTTATGCTGATAACAGTCCTAATAATAATAACATTTGCTATAGACCATAACATAAACAGAGACTGTAGAAAGAAAAAACTGACTGCTTGAAAAATTAGAAGACAGAAGCAATATTAGTATTGCCTAAATGCACAATTAATGTCAGTGAAGTGAATTTATGTACAATTACAGAAACATCCAGGATATTACAGAAAGAAGTATCACAAAGATAGAGGACAAAACACAACAAGCAAAGACTGCAACTGAAAAGAAAGAACAGTTTGTGCAAATAAATCCCTGCCACTGGAGATTAGCACTAGAATATGATCATGCTACTCAGAACCAGTTTTTAAAAAATGACTCTGAATCAAGGACAGCTGGTAAACAAGCTGGGTAAATCTGTTTCACTTCTGAGATGTGGTTTTTAAGTGCTTAAAATTCCTTGAACACCAAAATGATTTTTCTAGATGGTTTGAAGGAGGCTGAAACCAAAAGACAACTAACTTATCACAAACACCTGAAAGGGGCAGTCACCATTTCTGGCAACATTATAAGAAAAGAAAAAAAAGAAGGACAGGGGAAGACAACAAGCAAATATTCTTGTCAATCTTGTGTCGTGGCACTGAAGAGTGTCAGTTCAGCAACGATGTGGAGAAGCATGAGCACTGAAACACCTGATCCTGTTGTTTGTTTTTGTATTTATTAAACAGGGGCATAGATGCTGCTTATTTTGATGCAAATGATCTACATTTTATAGCTGAAAAATATTTGCAAAATGAATGAATACAAAATATTACTTTAAAGGTGGTTGATCAAAGAAAGGCACACACAGATAAAAGCAAAATGTGTGACCAGTGTCTTTGTTTTTCCACAAACATAAAATGGATATTCGGAAAAGAAGTGAAATTATCTAATACAATAGGAATAGCATAACTTTACATTAAGTATTCTTGTTTCTGTTTGTGTGTGTGTGCTCGCATGCATGCTCGCATTCGAGCACACTTGAGCATGCATGCTCGCATGCGTGCTCATATGCATATTTTTATAACTGAAAAAAAAAAGACTAGTTGAAATTATCAATTTTATCCTGACCTGCCTTGAACTGACAATATTCTACTCTGATTGATTCATGACATTTGCTTGAAGGTAGTCTCCCCTGTGTGATACTATTTAAAATAAGACTGTTACAGAAATCAGCAGTTACCTCCACTTTCATTGATCCAGTACACAAACAGGTTCATAGTTCCAACCTCAGTCATCTGATGATCATCACCGAACAACCACAACACCTGCTGGCAGTTGTATTTTTTCACAGCTATCTCCTGAATTTTAATCGTTGGTGCATAGTTGCTGTCAATTTTCATCAGAGAAACAAAATTCAGAAAATGAAACAAAACACACAGAGTAAAATAAAGAAATGTTTCAACCTTAGGAAAAAAATTTTTTTTATTGCTGCTGATTTCAACCAGAAACTGATTTTTCAGGTGTCCCGTTGGTACTCCATACCCCCCCCAATGACAACTGTCCCATTTTATAATAAACCTAGGAATTTGCTCAAGAACATAACATACATTTATAGTAGACTGTAAAATATTTCAGTTTTAAAATGCCTGATAAGTTTTCATAAGATTTTTTTGGGGGCATGTTTTTGCAGGGCAATTAAAGATAATATTGTTTCATTTATTTCTTGTTTTGGTGGGCTGTGAAACATTAAACCCTGTTTTGGTGGGCTGCGAAACATTAAACCCTGTTTTGGTGGGCTGTGAAACAATAAACCCTGTTTTGGTGGGCTGTGAAACAATAAACCCTGTTTTGATGGGCTGTGAAACAATAAACCCTGTTTTGGTGGGTTGTGAAACAATAAACCCTGTTTTGGTGGGCTGTGAAACAATAAACCCTGTTTTGGTGGGCTGTGAAACAATAAACCCTGTTTTGGTAGGCTATGAAACAATAAACCCTATTTTGGCGGCCTGTGAAACATTAAACACTGTTTTGGTGGGCTGTGAAACAATAAACCCTGTTTTGGTGGGCTGTGAAACAATAAACCTTGTTTTGGTGGGCTGTGAAACAATAAACCCTGTTTTGGTGGGCTGTGAAACATTAAATCCTATTTTGGTGGGCTGTGAAACAATAAACCCTGTTTTTGGTGGGCTGTGAAACAATAAACCCTGTTTTTGGTGGGCTGTGAAACAATAAACCCTGTTTTGATGGGCTGTGAAACAATAAACCCTGTTTTGATGGGCTGTGAAACAATAGACCCTGTTTTGGTGGGTTGTGAAACAATAAACCCTGTTTTGGTGGGTTGTGAAACAATAAACCCTGTTTTGGTGGGCTGTGAAACAATAAACCCTGTTTTGGTGGGCTGTGAAACAATAAACCCTGTTTTGATGGGTTGTGAAACAATAAACCCTGTTTTGGTGGGCTGTGAAACAATAAACCCTGTTTTGATGGGTTGTGAAACAATAAACCCTGTTTTGGTGGGTTGTGAAACAATAAACAACATCTTGTTGTTAATGACATAATCGTTTAATAAAAATGGATTCAATATGCTGTGTTCCCCGAATCTATCACGATATTCCAGAATTTTCATTGTACTGAGCATTTCTCATTGATGATATTCATATTTAACAGATGGTTGTTGTTGACTTACTAATGTAACATTACAAGCTAGCAGGACTTACTAATGTTACATGACAAGCTAGCAGGACTTACTAATGTTACATGACAAGCTAGCAGGACTTACTAATGTTACATGACAAGCTAGCAGGACTTACTAATGTTACATGGCAAGCTAGCAGGACTTACTAATGTTACATGACAAGCTAGCAGGACTTACTAATGTTACATGACAAGCTAGCAGGACTTACTAATGTAACATGACAAGCTAGCAGGACTTACTAATGTTACATGACAAACTAGCAGGACTTACTAATGTAACATTACAAGCTAGCAGGACTTACTAATGTTACATGACAAGCTAGCAGGACTTACTAATGTTACATGACAAGCTAGCAGGACTTACTAATGTTACATGGCAAGCTAGCAGGACTTACTAATGTTACATGACAAGCTAGCAGGACTTACTAATGTTACATGACAAGCTAGCAGGACTTACTAATGTAACATGACAAGCTAGCAGGACTTACTAATGTTACATGACAAACTAGCAGGACTTACTAATGTAACATTACAAGCTAGCAGGACTTACTAATGTTACATGACAAGCTAGCAGGACTTACTAATGTTACATTACAAGCTAGCAGGACTTACTAATGTTACATTACAAACTAGCAGGACTTACTAATGTAACATTACAAGCTAGCAGGACTTACTAATGTTACATGACAAGCTAGCAGGACTTACTAATGTAACATTACAAGCTAGCAGGACTTACTAATGTTACATGACAAGCTAGCAGGACTTACTAATGTAACATGACAAGCTAGCAGGACTTACTAATGTTACATGACAAACTAGCAGGACTTACTAATGTAACATTACAAGCTAGCAGGACTTACTAATGTTACATGACAAGCTAGCAGGACTTACTAATGTTACATGACAAGCTAGCAGGACTTACTAATGTTACATGACAAGCTAGCAGGACTTACTAATGTTACATGACAAGCTAGCAGGACTTACTAATGTTACATGACAAGCTAGCAGGACTTACTAATGTAACATTACAAGCTAGCAGGACTGACTAATGTTACATGACAAGCTAGCAGGACTTACTAATGTAACATGACAAGCTAGCTGGACTTACTAATGTAACATGACAAGCTAGCAGGACTGACTAATGTTACATGACAAGCTAGCAGGACTGACTAATGTTACATGACAAGCTAGCAGGACTTACTAATGTTACATGACAAGCTAGCAGGACTTACTAATGTTACATGACAAACTAGCAGGACTTACTAATGTAACATTACAAGCTAGCAGGACTTACTAATGTTACATGACAAGCTAGCAGGACTTACTAATGTTACATGACAAGCTAGCAGGACTTACTAATGTAACATTACAAGCTAGCAGGACTGACTAATGTTACATGACAAGCTAGCAGGACTTACTAATGTAACATGACAAGCTAGCTGGACTTACTAATGTAACATGACAAGCTAGCAGGACTGACTAATGTTACATGACAAGCTAGCAGGACTGACTAATGTTACATGACAAGCTAGCAGGACTTACTAATGTTACATGACAAGCTAGCAGGACTTACTAATGTTACATAAAAAGCTAGCAGGACTTACTAATGTTACATGACAAGCTAGCAGGACTTACTAATGTTACATGACAAGCTAGCAGTACTTACTAATGTAACATGACAAGCTAGCAGGACTTACTAATGTTACATGACAAGCTAGCAGGACTTACTAATTTTATATGACAAACTAGCAGGACTTACTAATGTTACATGACAAGCTAGCAGGACTTACTAATGTTACATTACAAGCTAGCAGGACTTACTAATGTTACATGACAAGCTAGCAGGACTTACTAATGTTACATGACAAGCTAGCAGGACTTACTAATGTTACATGACAAGCTAGCAGGACTTACTAATGTTACATTACAAGCTAGCAGGACTTACTAATGTTACATTACAAGCTAGCAGGACTTACTAATGTTACATTACAAGCTAGCCGGACTTACTAATGTTACATTACAAGCTAGCAATACTTACTAATGTTACATGACAAGCTAGCAATACTTACTAATGTTACATGACAAGCTAGCAGGACTTACTAATGTTACATGACAAGCTAGCAGGACTTACTAATGTTATATGACAAACTAGCAGGACTTACTAATGTTACATGACAAGCTAGCAGGACTTACTAATGTTACATTACAAGCTAGCAGGACTTACTAATGTCATATGACAAGCTAGCAGGACTGACTAATGTTACATGACAAGCTAGCAGGACTTACTAATGTTACATTACAATATTGTCTTTAGTTATTTGTTGTATGTGACACCTGGCATTATCTTTAATGATTTCCTCTGTATAGTAAGAATTGACATCACAACACTCAGGGCAAATCCCTGACAAATCCAAGACACACAAACAACAGTATAACACACAATAATATTAGTTATAATAATATGCTGTCCAGTGTGGGTTAATGTTTTATTATGACATAACAATGTAGTGGTAAAAACAGCATTTAGGCCTACAGCACAATATAAAGTTAATGTTTTGAGAATATGATTCTTTTTGTTGCAACAAAAAGATTTAATTCATGGACTACTTCACAGTCACTTTGTGACAGTTGCTGAATGTATAGGTTTGTCCACACACTTTGTGACAGTTGATAAATGTATAGGTTTGTCCACACACTTTGTGACAGTTGCTGAATGTATAGGTTTGTCCACACACTTTGTGACAGTTGCTGAATGTATAGGTTTGTCCACACACTTTGTGACAGTTGATAAATGTATAGGTTTGTCCACACACTTTGTGACAGTTGATAAATGTATAGGTTTGTCCACACACTTTGTGACAGTTGCTGAATGTATAGGTTTGTCCACAATACTTTGATGTCAATTCTTTTTTATTTTTAACTTGCATGACAAGAATCAAAATTGTGATTACCTTCCCATCTTAAACATGCCACAGCCGCCTGGCCAGGCACGGACATAAGCTGGGTCAGCCAGGAGACTGACAGGCTTCATTCCAGTAGGGAAATAAGGTCCTACAGGTCCAATGATCACAAACAGTTTAGCTTGGTTTGAATATGAGACACCTAATGTTGGCTGCAGAAGAAACAACATCAAGAGAATGTATCACATAATACAGAGAACATGTCATGTAATGAAGAAAGAATCTTTAATGCAATAGCAGACACAATGACAGAAAAATTACTAAGTAATTTATTCAATGTACAAGAGTAACTAACAATGATTGTTTGAAAGAAGCTAATGAAAGTAGATCTCTACATATAACAATAACAAAGAGACAAACACTGTTCTTTGGCCACACAATGAGAAGAGAGACACCGGAGAACATCCTGACAACTGGAAAGGTCATTGGAAAAAGGGGTAGAGGCAGACCAATGAGAAATGATGCTGGATATGCTAAAACGATGGCATGGAGGAATATCATAAGAAAGCTGTTCCAGGCAACCAGGGATCGTGATCTGTGGAGATGCATGAGCGCCAGTTGGCAGAGCACATGATGATGATGACAACTCATGCACATTTAAATTATTTACTATGTAATGAGCATGATAATAATCTTCTTCTTCTTTCCCTTTACTCCTCCTCCTCTTCCTTCTTCCCACTTGCTGTCTAAAAGAAAGTTGAAAGTCCTGCAAGCTACCAAACAGCTTCATCTGACACTACACATCCTTGAAGACCATTTTGTGTATTCTATTGTCACTGTGCCGAAGTTGCAAGGATATTCATTCAGTACCAGTGGACAGGATTGCAATATAGTCTACTTGACCAATTGAAATCTAATTATGTAAGCTCTTCGGTGAATGCAGTATGGTTTTTTGTTGTATTATAATGTTTATTTACTCTATTTTTATTGCATTTTTAGTTTAAGATTAGGTTTAGCTTTATTGCAAGGACATTGAGATGCCAAGAAGTTTATATTTCTTTCCTTTTTATTTCTTTAAACTAATATGTCTGCTTTTTAAATGCCTCTTATTTGTAAGACATAAGCTGTTTTATTATCCTGTTCTTCTTCTTCTTAGCGTTCATTGGCTGTGAACTCCACCAGAAAGTTCTGGTTGTTTGTCCACTTTTGGACTTTGGCCTTGTTCCAGATCTTGAAATGTTGCATCTGCATCAATTTCACAGAACTGGCTTATTTGTATGCACAAGAAATTAATCCACTGAGCTGTGACTAAGAAACTTAATGAAAAAGGGAGAGAACAATGTAAACACAACTGGGCTCTAAAGCCCTATTTTCTAGTCAAAAATATGCTCGGAACATATCTGTTCCTTTCTTAACATGCTCTGTGAGTTGATTATAATTACGAAATGTGGGTACAGCTGATTCTCAAGCCAGCAGACGGCTGTAGTGACTGCCTTCACCTCCATTCTCAAACTAGATGTGGTGTCATATGTCAGGTTTTGTTGCACTAAGTGACATCCATTTTCTTTTGCTAACAACCCCCAAAAACTTCATCTGCCTCTCAACAGAGAGCCATCTGTTTAGATATCCACATCACCCGAGTGAGAATCATTAGATGAACTTCTGATTCTGCAGTACAAGCTGGCCAGTCCCTTCACTCATGACTTAAAGTGATAAGGACCCTTCACAAGTCTGACAAACTTGCTAGGACATTTTGGCCCACTCCTCTGCTCACTTAAATTTGACAAGTCTGCACACATGTGTCTTCAGCTTGTGCCATCCAAGACCTTCCTATTTCAATCTGTGACCATTAGCTTTGTCTATGGCTTCATTCAGGAGGTATTTCCTGTCTGCAGCTACTTTGAGATATGACTTTGCTTACAGAACTTTGAGCCTTTCTGCAATAGTAGGCAGTGTAAATATAAATTGTATGCATACTACCAGGAGATCTCTTGTACACCCTCATGGTTTCATTATATATATATTCTCATTTTTATTCTGTGAATTTGATACCATATGCATTCCAAGTCCATAATATTTTACCAAGAGGATTGAATGCTGGTAAATTGTAAACAGCATTCTTTGTCTCTTGCTACCACAACCATAACTGTGCAATAAGTGTTTTTCATTTTTTGGCATTTTATCTCCACTTTCTCAACAATCCCTGAAGGACAGGCTTCTATCGAAGTGATACCCAAGTACCCCAGTTTGCTTTCCCTTTCGATGTTTTTATCATTAATTGTGAAATCTGGCACATCAGCTCTTACAGTTCAAATGTCCAGGAAGCACCATAAAATAGCTGTCTATTCTGGCTTGATGACAGCACCAAATATCACACACCAGTCAGATACTTTGTCCATAGTTGCCCGTAGTTCTTGGGTTGTCTGTTGCCTACTGTTCCCCTGCCTATATGCAGCAACATCATCTCCAAATGACAGTATCCTTCCAGCCCCTGATGCTTCAAGTTCTGCAATTATGCTTGTATACACATTGAAGAGCATTGATGAAATTGTAGAATCCATTATTTTATAACAATGTTTTTTGAATATAAATATATAATATGTATATATAAAATTTACTGCCACTGTCCAATGATGACTCTTTCTTACTCCATCTTCTACTTCTTCTGCTTTATTCTGAGCACTTTGAAGTTCATTGCTGCAGTTATCACCCATCTCTTCTTAAATTTTTCAAGTACAAAAAGTGTTTTGATAGTTAAATGTTAAACATTTGTAAGTTACTTCTCAAAGTTAACCCCCTCTAAACTCCAGCGGAAAGTTCTGGGTGTTCATCCAGTTCTGGAATTTGGTCTTGTTCCAGAACTTGAGTTTTGCGTGCACAATCATTTTACATCTCTGGCTTATTTGTATGCAGACAGCTAGTTCCTTACCTTTCAAGTAGATGCACTCCAGCTTCAAAGGAAGTCAGTTATTTAGATCAAATACACATTTCAGTTATTTTGAAATGAATCCCCCAAAAATAATTTGAATAGAAGGGTTAAAGCTGCAGTATGTTCAGTATATCCTACAGATGTAGGACTGGTGCATTTTAAGAATAAGCATTATGTGTAGTGATGATTCAGAAAAAAAGAATTAGTTAAATGGAAGGTAAGCATGACTTTCAGTCAGGAAAATCTAAACTAAACTTGAGACCAAAAATATTTAATACAAATTAGTTTTTAAAAAATTAGTTGCGTATCCTTTACAGGACATTGCAGAACCAACCCCAGCATTTTTTTGGGCTTTTGTAGTTTCTCTGAACAAATTTTACATTCAGAAGTTTGCCATTGCTTTTGAACGATCAGCTCTTGATACCACTGTCAAAACTAATACAAGACAAATCATCCGCAGCTGGGATCGAATCCGGCATGACGAAGCTCGTTGGCAACCCCTAAGCCACTGATGCCAACACAAGTCAGACGCACATTAGAAGCCCATCAAGAAAATGAATACTAACCCTGCATACAGACACCATGTTGAAACAGCAATTGTTCTACAATTATTTATTGTACAAAACACTTCTGATAAGACAATGGTCTCAAATGTAGTACATGAGATTGCTTACCTCTGTGCCAATGAATGTAGGTCTGATGTACAAGGAGCATCTTTGAGAATATGGCACCCATTCTTGATCGATACTGATCAGTTTTTTCAAACATTTCAGTAGTTCTATTTTGTCAAACTCCTAAAAATGAAAGTTCAGTGTTAATGGTGTTATCCTTTCAATGTGAGTAAAAATTCTCACAATTCTGCTCAGAACATTTTCCAAAATCTAATGATCTAATAGAAACAACAATCATCATCATCATTGATCAGCAAGTCCTTTACAAAATGTCGCCGTCTTCACGGCTCGCATGAAAGTATCGCTTTCCCTAGCCAGCTCTCCGGCCCCATGTGCTTTCAATGCCCATCCTTCTTCAATTTCCTGTATCCATTTTCGCAGTGGTCGACCCTTTTCTCGCCTTCCACAACCCCTGCCTCGCCTTCCACAACCCCTGCCTCGCCTTCCACAACCCCTGCCTCGCCTTCCACAACCCCTGCCTCGCCTTCCACAACCCCTGCCTCGCCTTCCACAACCCCTGCCTCGCCTTCCACAACCCCTGCCTCGCCTTCCACAACCCCTGCCTCGCCTTCCACAACCCCTGCCTCGCCTTCCACAACCCCTGCCTCGCCTTCCACAACCCCTGCCTCGCCTTCCACAACCCCTGCCTCGCCTTCCACAACCCCTGCCTCGCCTTCCACAACCCCTGCCTCGCCTTCCACAACCCCTGCCTCGCCTTCCACAACCCCTGCCTCGCCTTCCACAACCCCTGCCTCGCCTTCCACAACCCCTGCCTCGCCTTCCACAACCCCTGCCTCGCCTTCCACAACCCCTGCCTCGCCTTCCACAACCCCTGCCTCGCCTTCCACAACCCCTGCCTCGCCTTCCACAACCCCTGCCTCGCCTTCCACAACCCCTGCCTCGCCTTCCACAACCCCTGCCTCGCCTTCCACAACCCCTGCCTCGCCTTCCACAACCCTGCCTCGCCTTCCACAACCCCTGCCTCACCTTCCACAACCCCTGCCTCACCTTCCACAACCCCTGCCTCACCTTCCACAACCCCTGCCTCACCTTCCACAACCCCTGCCTCGCCTTCCACAACCCCTGCCTCGCCTTCCACAACCCCTGCCTCGCCTTCCACAACCCCTGCCTCACCTTCCACAACCCCTGCCTCGCCTTCCACAACCCCTGCCTCACCTTCCACAACCCCTGCCTCGCCTTCCACAACCCCTGCCTCGCCTTCCACAACCCCTGCCTCACCTTCCACAAACTGCACCCTACATCACTGTCTTTTCCAAACCAGCACCAACAAAACTGACTACAACAAACAAACATGTCAAAAACTGAACAGATCTCCACAAACATGGTGTCTGATTCAAGCAGAAACACATATTACTCTATAGTATACCACTTGAGGGGTTAGCTTAGGTTTGCTGCTGTAGTCATTAAAAGCTTATCTCATTTATAATCCATTTTTACTTTTCAGTGTACAGTTATATAACTTGTATATTTTGTAATTAATGTAGTCTGATATATAATACTTTATAAACAGTTTAATTCCTTAGGCACACAAATTATCGAGGATATTCATCCTATCTGTAAATAACTGACCTCACTAGATTCTCACAGAATGCAAGCATGCAATACTGATTCATTTACGAAAATATCTCGTGGAACATAGCACTTCACATAATATATGCTAACACATTTTCTAAACAACAGTCATTTGAAAACTCATACCAACTAAGTCATCATCATCAAGTGCCTTGCCAACTGGCGTGTACAATCATGTCTCTCCACAATCTGCGATCCGCAACTGTGTGTATCAGTTCATGTATTGACATCCCTCCATGCCAGGACAAAATACTGTCAAGAATCTTCTCATGCTGTCTTCCTCTGTCTCTGTTTCCCCAGATCTTTCCAGTGATCACAACATGTTCCATTTTCCCTCTTCTCATAACATGACCAAAAAATGACTGCCTCTTTCTGATGTTTATGATAAGTTGTCTTCGAGCATTCGCCTTTTTCAAAACATCTGGCTTGCTCTTCATAGCTGTTCTGTAAAACCACATCACTGAGGCCTAAAGATATTGTTCGGTTCATTGATTCATTGTCCAGACTTTACAGCCGTATGTAAAAACTGGCTCTATATAGCATGCGAGAATTCTGTTGCTAACCTCCAATGACGTGGATTTGTTGCACAAAATGTTCATTTTATAAAATTAATAGTTTTGGCCTGCCCTGTTGTGTATCTCTGTGATACATCTTCCATCGGATGTTATTCATGTCCCTAGATACTTGATACTTATATTTCTGTACTTGTTCCAAAACAATGTCGCTGACTTTTATTATACATTTAGGCACTATTCTTTTCTTGGAAATCACCAATGCTTCTGTCTTTCCATTATTCAAACTGAGGTCTATTTGATCCATTTCTACTATCACCGTGTCTAACTTTTCCTGTAGTTCTTTCTGACTGTTGCTTTCAAGACGGTCTCATCAGAATAAGGCAGATTGTTTATGTTATGATAACCAGCTACAATTCCTGGCATATCGATGATAAATCTCATTATATATATATATTCACCATATAATGAAAACAAATCAGGTGATAGTATGCATCCTTGACTCACTTTCCTCTTTATGCTCTGAAATGTTGCCAAATGGTTATTAATTCTTTTAGCTGCTGCCAATACATGTTCTTTCTGCAGCTGGACGGCAACAGCTATTGATTTTAGTTTGATTGCATATGCAAAGAAACTTGGCCAGCTATAAGTTTATAAAAGATCGAGGTACCCGGGAGATGCTATCATTTTGGGACTAGCCATGCTTTTCTTGTATGTCAATGGCAATTATTTTTGTTTTGGGTGTATTTTAATGATGCTGCAAGTAACTAGTGATTAGGTTATGTCAGAAGAATGACTTTGTTTCAGGTGGCAAGGGCCAGTCACTTGATAGAGGGTAGACCAGGAGTTCAAGAGCGATTGGTAGACAATAACTGTTATCTATTGTGTAGCTGCTGGGACGTTAAACAAAACTGATGGGGGGCTTGAAGCCAGATGGCATCAGCTATTAATTTTAGTTTGATTGCACATGCAAAGAAACCTGGCCAGCCATAAGTTAATAATAAAATCAAGACACCCAAGAGATGCTCTCATTTTAGCCTTACTGTTCAGTCCGCTGTGTTCAAAGGCCCTGGCTGCCGTTGTTTGACTGCATGTGGTCTCAACACAGTGCAGGTGTGTAAGATCAAGCCAACAGAGAGATGGCTGAACTCATGGCGGTAGTATGGTTCCATAGTTGAATTTGTCTTTAGTAGTTAAACTGTGTAGAGATTTATCAGTGTGTATCATGGCTCGGAGATAATTCATTTTATTAGTGAGCTGCTTAGCACATTGATGGTTGTTCATGTTTTGTTATTTGTGAACAGTTCTCAGCTTTGTGTTCAGTGAAATAAACAATGTTGAATGTGTTCTGATAATTGTAGTTGCAGTTGTTTTGATTAGGATTAGGACTTGTAGTTAGTGTGTCTAGTTGTACCTGTTTACTACTGATTAGACTTCATACAGAACATTTCCTATCTGGGTAAGGCACTATTGGTCTTAGCCCCTGCCTAACAAACTTTTTCTCTTCTTTTTCTTGTTACTAAGGCAGCCTGAGTGTGGATTTACTTCCACTCTTCACAACATGTTTATTGGAGCTCTTGTATGTTCAGAGTCAAAATGGGACCAAAGAGTAGATTTTTATATTATTCTTTATAGGTTCTCTCCAGTTCCTCTAATACAATTTCCCTCTTTGGTTTTGTTTCTAGTACATTTATAATTCATAAATATTTTCCATTAATGTTAAACTTTTCCAATAGTTTATTTCTTCATATTTCTCACAATCAAATGTTTTTGTTTTGTAAAAAAAACATAAGTAAAGACTTTTTTTTTTAACTTCTTTAGCTCTTTCTAAAAGAGTCCTGACAATGTATTTGGCATTGTTTATACCTTTTCCTTCCACAAATCCACACATTCACTACTTTCTGGTTCTATCTTGATTCTTGGTCTTCTCATAATTATTCTCAGCATAATTTTTGTCACATGGCTCATAAGACATGGTTCAATAGTCTTCATATTTTAAAGTGCCTGGTTACTTTGGCGGAGCAAAACATATAGAATTTAATAGGTCATTAGGAATGTACCCACTATCATAAATGTCATTTAACAATTTTGCTCATATTTCGATTCTAAAATATTCCCAAAGCTTCAGTTTCTTCCAATGTGATGTTGTCTGGCCTGGGTGCCTTTTCTTTCTTCATGTGATGTGATACATCCTCGACTTCTGAAGCAAGTATTGGTGGGCCTTCACTGTTGTCATGAAAATAAATTTCTTGTGGTCCATTATCATCATACAGATCCCCCAAGTACTCTGTCCTCCCCCCAAGTACTCTGTCCTTCCCCCAAGTACTCTTTCCTTCCCCCCAAGTGCTCTGTCCTTCTTTTATTTGTCACTTTGCCCCACTAATGTTTCACCTATTTTAAATTTTAAACATCCACTAATGTCATCTCTTCTTCGCTGTTAATATGCTTATATGTTGGTGCATGGAATGCGAGTCTTTCCCATGATTTTTCCCAACCTCTGACCAACTAAGTAGCAGACAGTATTAGAATCCCAAATTTAAAGAAAATCGACAGCAATGCGTAAGTGGATTTATAAATGATATACTTTACCAGTGAGAGGGGAAAACCTAAATAAATTTATACGCACACTTCACTGATAAATTGCTACAACATAAATAACAACATATAAACAAAACTTTTTATGGTCCTGCTGTTCTGTACATAGAAAAAAAATGCAGCACATAAGTCTCCAGAAACCTCCTAGATGTAGTTTTCGTTAATTACAAATCATTTCTAAAACCCAGAACAGCATTTTCTCACATTGTTGCACTATTTTTTGTTTCCACATTTTATCAAGGATATCACCAAGAGAGCTGTTGCAGGCAATCAGGGATATCATCAAGAGAGCTGTTGCAGGCAATCAGGGATATCATCAAGAGAGCTGTTGCAGGCAATCAGGGATCGTGATCTGTGGAGACGCATGAGCGCCTATACCAGTTGGCAGGGCACATAATGATGACAAAATTGTATACATATATTTCTTCACTGCTACAAAGGATTTAAAAAATACATCAATAAGAATATACTCACAGGAAGAGCCGTCCTTTGTGCTGTAGTTGCCATTCGATTAAGGTTTTCCATTGGGCGAAACAGTCTGATTTTATTATCCACACATCTGTATGCTTTCATGCCTTCAAACAGCTGAAATTATTTACAAAGTAGAAAACTGTACTTTATTTCTGAACTGTGATATCCTTAACAACAGTAAGTTTAATCCTTTGGAGATAAAGCTGCCGATTTATCGGCCTGACACAAAATAACCGAAAAGATGATTGGGCAGATCGGTCAGCCATTGAGATTGGCTGGCAGGTGCTTGTACCAGCCAATCAGATTGCTTCTTGCATTTCTTGCACGTCTGGGCTGTTCAGTGATGGCTTTAGAGAAAGTTTGATGTGTTCTGTAATTTTACATTGACTTTTTGGTGGGGGTTACCTGTGCCCAATAAAAGCAAAAAGGACTGTTGCTTCATAGCAACCGAAACCTAGCTGGAGGCAGGAAAAGGAGTAGAACAGTGTGCCAGAAGTGTCTAAAGGTCCTCCATGTTTCTTATTTCCCAAGAGTGTTAGGACTTATTCAGACTTCATCCATAAAAAAATTTGCCCAAATACTTTGTTAGTTATGTTTGTTCCCAAGTGAAAACAAATGTCTGCAAAAATTATGCAAATCATAATAGTTAATTTGAATGAATGTTGAGATTTCATTTTGATTATTAAATATTCTGTTAGCTCATTCAATTTCCTACATGAAAATATATAGTTTTTATGTTATTTAACGTTTGATTAAAAAAAAAACAATTTTGTGAGTAAATTAGAAAATCCGTTACTGAAGCTCCGTCTTTTTGGCACTGAAACTCCAAAAAGGCTCCATCTCTGAAGGTTAAAGTGTGGCTTTGATAGGGACTGAGAGAAATCCAAAAAAATATTCTTTCATGTCAAGTACTAGCTCTGCGTACATATTTTACCTTGCTACACACTGTCAGGTGGAAATAACACTCTTCTATTCATTTTGCTTTCCATAATTTAGAAATTAAATTTGTTCCTCAGTATGAGGATTTTGTTTATTGGTTCACAGATCTGGTTCCATGAGCACAGATGAGTGTGATAATGCTTTTCTCCTTCCTCATAGGCTCAAATTCTTCTTTGACAGTTTCTGCTTTCAATAATTGCTAATTCTCAGCAAACTGTGTATGTCACTGTTTATTTAATTTGTTCATATTATCTAAGCATCTTTATGCCACACATAACACCACATTTCAAAGCGTGGGGTTGGGTGGGGCTATAGAGAATACATCCAGTGCTTCTGAAGCATGTCATAAAATGTGATTAGTAAATGGTTTGTTAAACTGTATATGTTGGGCCATAAGGCGCAGATATTGCAGCCTAGTTGAAAACCATATAACACAACCTGTCAACCACCATTTGAGGGGCAATCACAGAAGGAGAAGAGCATACATGAGAGATTTATTATATAGCAATACCTAAACTGGAATATTTTCTTTAGCTGAGATACATTTGCTAGAGATTTATGTCAGATGAGGTCTGAACAAAGCAATATTCCTAGACAATAACAGTGTGTATTAGCTGAGTATAATGTGCCAGAAATATGTGCAGACATATAGAGCAAGCAGCATACAGGGATTTATTATATGGAAGAAATCGTCAACTATATTGTTTTTTTAAATCATGTGGCTTCTCGAAGTTACCTAACTGAAACAGTAGATGATTTGGGATCTATATACTTTTTGTAAGAACAGAAATCCCAAGCACCATAATTTATATTTTTGTTTGATTTCTTAATCCTCTTTATTGTCAATCATCACATCTGACATTGGTAGCAAGTAATATTTGGTACAAAAAAGTTCTGCCCCATTGATGTCAGTTGCCGCATTTGTATACTTCATTACTGGTGACAGTCCACTAATGTGGTTTGCTTTGTTATAATTTGCTTTGCCATTTTCCCATCTGATAATATTATGTCCCTTAAGTATTAGAAATGGTTTGTTTTAGTTATTTTTTTAGAATCATCTTAATTCCTTATTCTTCCTTCCTATATCCTGTTTTTTTCTGTAGTGGTTTTTATACTCTAGTATTGTGTTTTTCTGTCTGTATTCAGGTTTTATTTGGCTATGAAAGTTCATATGGTGTAGTTGCTGCAATAAACTGAATATATTTATAGAGTTTAAAAGCACCTATAAACTCCTGTACTGGGGTAGGAGCCTGTCCTACTACGAGGCGCGTCCACCAGGTGGCGGATGGTGGAAAGGCCTCTAGATATAGAGGTTAGTCACGAATATATTGAATAAGTGGCCTTGGACCAAAACAGGTGATGGTCATTGAGAGAAGGCGAGTTAGTTGTTGGGACAGCTAACTCTATAAAATACCTCAAAACTCTACGACATGGCCATCGGCAGGTAAGAGGCGCCATAACCTATCCCCCCTGCTGCCTTGCAGGGTAAGTCTCTTTAGACAAAGGCTATTGGAGTCAAACCATATACAAACCGGCGGAAGCCAAGGGGAAACCACCGCTGTACTATCCCAAGAAAATCATGCCTCAAAATAATATATTCAGATAGCGACATGAATGGGGATTCCAGTGGAATCACCTTGTCTGGTAGGGAGCATCATGTTCTACGGGTGATACCCGACCGTCATCCAGCTACTGTAGAAAAAGTAAATGGTAGACACATCATGAACATTGGTACATGGAATGTCAGAACACTCGTACAAAACGGAAAGTTGGATAACATCAAGATGAAAATGAAAAGAATGAACGTCAACATATTAGGAATTAGTGAAATGCGATGGCCAGGAGCAGGTGAAAAGTATTCAGATCAGTACAGAAGTATTTACTCAGGTGGGAAGGAATATAGTAAGGGAGTTGATATTATTTTGGATCAAAAGAACTCAAAAACTGTGAAAGGATTTTGGACAATATTAGATAGAGTACTATTAGTAAAACTTCGCGTGAACCGTTTGACATCAACTTAGTACAGATTTATGCCCCAACAGCAGATAGTTCAGAGGAAGATATTGACGCATTTTATGACGAGTTAGACATGGCTGTTGATCAATGCAAAAATTGTGAAGTAACAATGGTACTTGGAAATTTATTTCAACGCGAAAATAGGAAGTGAAAAAGTGTAAGGAATAACGGGTGGCTATGGCCTAGGAGAAAAGAATGTGAGAGGTGACAGATTAATAGCATGGGCTGAGTCACGCAGCATGATAATAGGTAACACCTGGTTTAAACACCATCCTCGAAGATTGTGGACTTGGAAAAGTCCTGGTGATAAAGATGCAAGCAGTGTTTTACTCATTCAAAATGACATAGGGAAATTTTTCAAGACCATCGTGGGAGTGAGACAGGGTTGCAGACTATCCCCCTTCTTTTTCAATTTGTATCTGGAACACATCATAAGAGAAACAATAGAAAATGTCGAAACATTTATATCCATTGGGGAAAGACCGCAATGTAATTTACGTTTTGCAGACGACACTGATATTATGGCTGGTTCCCAAACAAAACTCCAAAAACTTACTACAAAATTAAAGACAGTCTGTGGCAAATAGCATGGAAATTAATGCAGAGAAAAGCAAGATTCTGGTAAATAGTCACAATAATCAAGTACCTACCAATATGTATACAGATGAAAGGGAAAAAAACTAGATGAAATTAAAACCTTTAAATATCGTGGCTCCCACATATTATCATGGCTCCCCCATATTATCGTGGCTCCCACATATGTAATGATGGCAGCTGTACCAAAAAGATCAAGATAAGACTTGATTTGACAACAGCCATGATGTCCCAGTTGAATACAATGTGGAAGAGCAAAATTAGCATCAAAGTCAAGGTCAATATTTACAAATCACTAGTATTGTCTATTTTCTTGTAGATATGTCAGAGTTGGACTCTTACTGTGGAAATGGAAAGCAGGATTCAGGCTTTCAAATGTAAATGCTGTAGATGCATTTTACGAATTAGCTAATTAGAACACAAAACTAACAAATATGTCAGAGACAGAATATAAAAATGTACAGGACAGCAGGAGCCTCTCTCGGCCATGGTGAAACTGTCACAAGCTAGCTTGGTTTGGGCACATGGTGAGACATGATTTGATTGCAAACACTGTACTTCAAGGAACAATGGGGGTAAAGGGGGGGGGGGGGGGGGGGGGGGGAGGTAGTCGAAGATGAGGAGGGCATAGAAGAACCTGGAATGATATCAAGAAATGGACAGGACTAAGTTGGCATTCCCTTATTCATGAAGCGGAAGATGGCGGATGTTATGTGCTAGTTCTTCCATTGATACACCTCCATGACCCTAATGAGTCAAGGATTATGTTATGTTAACTTGATGCAGATTTCAATCCATAACCTCTGCTTCCCTATCACTACATAAGTACTTGCATACTTTCATGCCCGCCTGCAGATCGGAAGGTCATGGGTTTGCATCCTGAACCACTTTTTTTTTCAAAAATTACTTTGACTCCCAGGTCGACCCAGGTACCAGGTCGACCCATCCTTGAGTGGGTACCAGGTCGACCCATCCTTGAGTGGGTACCAGGTCGACCCATCCTTAAGTGGGTACCAGGTCGACCCATCCTTGAGTGGGTACCAGGTCGACCCATCCTTGAGTGGGTACCAGGTCGACCCATCCCTGAGTGGGTACCAGGTCGACCCATCCCTGAGTGGGTACCAGGTCGACCCATCCCTGAGTGGGTACCAGGTCGACCCAGGTACCAGGTGACGTTCTAAAGGCATGGAAAAGGGACCTTTAATTTTTTGTTTACTTGTATACTTTCACTGCTGACTGATTATTTAACAGCTACTTAATATATTAATTCAACAGCTACTTCAAATACTCCACAGCAGTCCACTGATCTGGTCTGAAGTGTTCTCCTGGTCTACATTCTATTTATGCATAAAAGCCCCTTCTGCAAATAAATTGCTTCAGGTTTTTACATTACCACATTACTGATCTGTTTGGCAGTTTTTCTTCTTCTTCTTCGTGTTCACCAGCTGTAAAATCGGGTGGAAAGTTCTGGTTGTTCATCCACTTTTGACTTCAGTCTTGCTCTAGAACTTTGCATGCAAATTCATATTACAGATCTGGCTTGCTTGTATGCTGACTGTTGGGTCATTGCCTCTCAGGGAGATACATTCAGACCAAAGGAAATAAATCCCTAATTAGTTGGCTCTTATGATATGCTTGCTAGTGAGGCAGTGGGTCTACCCCCCCCCCCCCCCCCACAATGGGGCGTGTGATCCCACATGGGGAATGTAATTGTGTGTGGCAGAGACATTTATCAAACAAACCTCTGTAGCATAATGAAGAACTTTGGCAGCTGGGTGTATTCTCAGTGGCTCCACGGGTTTAATCTGGGGACAGCCCCAGCCATGTTGTTCAGTCCAGTCAATTTCTAACATGTGGTCAGATATGTTTGCACCAAATTTTAGCTTGTCATTGTCTGGCTTTCTGGCTGGCTTGTCTGTCAGTGTGATCTGCATGTCTTCGTACTGCAACATAAAATGTCAAGTATATGATACCGAGTGTGTGTAAGGCAAGGTACAGCATTGACATAAGAGGTTTCCACAAATTACTAAAAATATATTATACTCTAGTTAGTTAGTTAGTTAGTTAGTTAGTTAGTTAGTTAGTTAGTTAGTTAGTTAGTTAGTTAGTTAGTTAGTTAGTTAGTTAGTTAGTTAGTTAGTTAGTTAGTTAGTTAGTTAGTTAGTTACTTACTTACTTACTTACTTACTTACTTACCTACTTAGTTAGTTAGTTAGTTAGTTAGTTAGTTAGTTAGTTAGTTAGTTAGTTAGTTAGTTAGTCACTTAGTTACTTACTTAGTTACTTACTTAGTTAGTTAGTTAGTTAGTTAGTTAGTTAGTTAGTTAGTTAGTTAGTTAGTTAGTTAGTTAGTTAGTTAGTTAGTTAGTTAGTTAGTTAGTTAGTTAGTTAGTTAGTTAGTTAGTTAGTTAGTTAGTTAGTTAGTTAGTTAGTTAGTTAGTTAGTTAGTTACTTAGTTACTTAGTTACTTAGTTAGTTAGTTAGTTAGTTAGTTAGTTAGTTAGTTAGTTAGTTAGTTAGTTAGTTAGTTAGTTAGTTAGTTAGTTAGTTAGTTAGTTAGTTAATCAACAGATTATCCTCACTGCACATTGGACACGCCCATAAGTGCTCCGATCCCATCTTCAGTATTTCCCCCAGCGTAAGGCGACTGATAACACTAGTTCTGTGTTGGTTTACTATTCTTCTTTGGCCACCTGTAGAGTGTTCACGTTTAGTGACATTTCTTTTGACCTGAAGTTCCTGTAATCTTTTCAGTGTTGCCGATTCAACGTCATCCCCTGAATCATCTTCTCATCCTGCCTCCACTACTTTTCCGGTACCAACCATGGCAGCAAGCCAGTTGAATTGATGACCTGCTCTGTGACTTCAGAATGTGTCTTTTCTCAACTTAATTTTCTACATAATTTAAGTTAAATGATCCTGGATATAACCTAAATCAAAGCCATCCAGAACAAAGTTATTTAATTTCCAGGGACTACAGTTAAAGTCAAACATCAGTACTCATTTCCAGAGCATACAGATAAGACTGAGCAGGTAGACTTATTGGCACCAGTGAAGTGGAAAGCTCAGACATAGTGGCTGGAGGTTTTGATTGTAGAATTAAGGTGTCAGATAATTATCTCCTAGCCAGACCTTAGGGAGCAGATAGCTCAAGCTAATTATGATTATCTTCCCCTGAGATTACCTTACCTGAGTGCAAACCAGATAGTATTGACACTAGTCTGAGGGAGGTGTTAGCAGACAGAAAACCTGGCAGGTTGAAGATAAAGAGAATGGTGTGACTTTGCTAATGAGCTCTGGCCAGCTTGATGGAGCAGGAGAATGTAACCCAGGGTTCTACTTCCTGACAAAAACCTCAATTGTCCCTCTGCTCAGGTATGTGTCCTCAACCCCTCATTGCCCTCAGTCAGCAGATTTTCCTCCATTCCAGCAGGGCACTGCCAGGTCACTCTGTATTTTAATTGATGTTTTCATGTATGTTTTCAGTGTACATGTCATGTTTTTCAATGTTATATAACGTGAATATTGATGTTAACATTGAAATTTACTATCATTTTTAGGAAATCAAAAATGTGAAGACGTTTTTGCAGTTTCTTTGCATGTGATTATTTTGATTATCTTACATACAGCTAATTCAATTAAATAAATTATTTAACTCATGGGGAGGCTTATTCAAGAGATTGACCACGAAGAGTAAAACCCTGAGATTTTATGTTTGATATCGCCTCAGAAATATTGATATCATTCTGGGCACGCACATTATTTCAGGTATTATTCCAGAACTTGTTCTGTCAAAATGAATATTATCTTGAGTCTGCATGAGAGACGACCTCAGACTTAGAGGACACAACTATCATTACAGGACATGAGAGGAAGAAGGCAGGAAATGTAACAACTCATCATCATGTAGCAGGTCCTTTGCAGATTGTCGCTCTCATCACAGTCTGCCTGAAAGAAACTCAGTCTCTCATCTGTTCTCCCATCTCGTGCACTTTCACACTCAAGGAGTCACTTATATTCTGTGCCCATCTTCGTGTTGGTCGGCCCCTGACCCTCCTTCCTGGTACCATGCCTTCTCCTATAATTTTTTCTAATCCGTCATGATGCTTGATATGACCAAAATATTTCAGCTTTTAAAAAGTTGGAGTATAGTTTTAGATTTCCTTTCTTTGGGAGAGGGATATAGACTGTTCTTTTCCACACTGTAGTTGTAACAACTACAATTTGATATAAAGCCCTTCCAAACTAGACGGTACAGACTGTGTAAATGTGCAGGGGAGATGTATTCTTTCTTTATGAATATGTTCACTATGTGTAAGAAACCTGAGCTTAAACATAGGTATTTGTTTCTTTATCGCAGTTCCCACATGGGGAAGGAACTAGTCAGCATCCATTCTTTGCAGACAGTCTAAGTGTAATGACCTACTTGAAGCAGCGAGGACGACAAACTGGAAAAGAGGCAGAGTCTCATCCTGAGAGCTGTTGCAGGTTTAAAAGGGTAACTACGAAGTTATAAATTACTACCCCTCCCCCCCCCCCCCCCCCCCCCCCAAAAAAAAAAACGATTACTGCAAAGCAGCAAAGGACTATATCTATAGATGAGAGAACAGTAGGTAAATAGTAAGAAGATAAAAAAAAAAAAAAAAAAGAGCTGATAGAGATGACAAAAAAGAAAAACTGCAGTGACAAACAAGAAGAAGTAAAAGTATATCCAGAAGATAAGGAAGCAGCAGAAGACGACGATGAAGAAGAAGAAGAAGAAGAAGAAGAAGAAGAAGAAGAAGAAGAAGAAGAAGAAGAAGAAGAAGAAGAAGAAGAAGAAGAAGAAGAAGAAGAAGAAGCAGAAGAAGCAGAAGAAGACTGAAAAATAATAATAATAATAATACTAATAATAATAATAATAGAAAGAAGAACAAGAAGATGATGAACTACCCTTCCCCTCCCCCTTTCCAAACCCCAAAACTATTACTGTGTTTAGTCCAATGACATCGTTATGTGCTTTTAAAACTATATAAACTTCCGAGGCTAAAGACTTCTCTCGCCCTGCCACCTGTACAGCAATTTTTACTGTGGCTGAAACAGCCGTTGATTTTTAACTGCCTCATTATCCAGGAGATGTCTAGTATAACAAAAACAAAAAGTCCCACATCAGCAAGTTTTAGCTAGGGTCAGAATCTGCAGTCACGTGACTCTGTAAGCTGTTTTAGTTGTGTGGTTATATTCTGGCACAGACCTACGACATGAAGGAATGTCCACATTCCTTTAAGTGCTAATCGGTTCCCCGGTAATTCGTGGCACCAGTGCCTATAGGGTTTTCTGGAGGTTCTGCGAAACCCAGGCGGAAAGGTCTAGGCCTATATTACCACGCCAGGAAACCGTGGTCAGAGCTGTCTCAACAGCCTTATAGGCAAACCAATGTGTTGGGGCCCCAGCGACAACCATTTAGGGCAAGTCACATGACATACACAGATTAGTATGGGGCCCCTATGCTAGTGGGACCCACGGCCCTATGTATCAGATGGCCCTGGTCGCAGTAAGGTAGTGGCTAGCCCGACCCGATGATCAAGTGTTCGAATCCCCATCTACAGAGGAAGTCAACAAACACTGATCTGGACTTTCAGGTTGATTTAGTCTTAAATGTGCACTGGGCAATCTTCTATGGGGTTAAAAACGACTGGCGTGTAATGATTGTCTCACCCGCTGTGTGCCTGATTGTCAATAAATAATGTGGGGTTAAGATCATATACTTCATGGGACTTTCAAAGGGTCCTGTACTTTAATACTTAGTGCTACATGACAACTTCAAGCCTGGATACCACATGACTGCCAACAGAAAAAGTCATTTATCAATATACCATGTTAGAAAAATTAGGCACCAACAAATGAACAGGTATTTTGGGATCCTTGGGGCTCCAGCGGGCGCAAGCACTAGCACCTATCTCAGGAGGAGTCCTGCCTGCAGAGGGATGAGCACCGATACATGTGCAGAGGGATGAGCACCGATACATGTGCAGAGGGATGAGCACCGATACATGTGCTGGGGGATGAGCACCGATACATGTGCTGGGGGATGAGCACCGATACATGTGCAGGGGGATGAGCACTGATACATATACTGGGGGATTAGCACTGATACATGTACTGGTGGATTAGCACCATGTGCAGGGGGATGAGCACCGATACATGTGCAGGGGGATGAGCACCGAGACATGTGCTGGGGGATGAGCACTGATACATGTACTGGGGGATTAGCACTGATACATGTACTGGTGGATTAGCACCATGTGCAGGGGATGAGCACCAATACATGTGCAGAGGGATGAGCACTGATACATGTACTTGGGGATTAGCACCGATACATGTGCAGAGGGATTAGCACTGATACATGTGCAGAGGGATGAGCACCAATACATGTACTGGGGGATTAGCACCGATACATGTGCAGACGAATGAGCACCAATACATGTGCAGATGGATGAGCACTGATACATGTGCAGACAGATGAGCACCGATACATGTACTAGGGGATTAGCACCGATACATGTGCAGACGAATGAGCACCAATACATGTGCAGATGGATGAGCACTGATACATGTCGAGACAGATGAGCACCAATATATGAACTAGGGGATGAGCACACATATATGTACTGGGGGATTAGCACTGATACATGTGCAGGGGGATGAGCACCAATACATGTACTGGGGGATTAGCACCGATACATGTGCAGGGGGATGAGCACCGATACATGTACTGGGGGATTAGCACTGATACATGTGCAGATGGATGAGCACTGATACATGTACTGGGGGATTAGCATCAATACATGTGCAATGGGATGAGCACTGATACATGTGCAGGGGGGTGAGCACAATACATGTGCAGAGGGATGAGCACCAATACATGTACTGGGGGATTAGCACCGATATGTTGTGCAGGGGAATGAGTACCGATACATGTGCAGAGGGATGAGCACCAATACTTGTACTGGGGGATTAGCACTGATACATGTGCAGACGGATGAGCACCAATGCATGTGCAGATGGATGAGCACTGATACATGTGCAGACAGATGAGCACTGATACATGTGCAGACAGATGATCACCGATATATGAACTGGGGGATGAGCACAGATACATGTACTGGGGGATTAGCACTGATACATGTGCAGGGGGATGAGCACCAATACATGTACTGGGGGATTAGCACCGATACATGTGCAGGGGGATGAGCACCGATACATGTGCAGAGGGATGAGCACCAATACATGTACTGGGGAATTAGCACTGATACATGTGCAGATGGATGAGCACCGATATAAGTACTGGGGGATTAACACCAATACATGTACAGGGGGATGAGCACCGATACATGTGCAGGGGGGTGAGCACAATACATGTGCAGAGGGATGAGCACCGATACATGTACTGGGGGATTAGCACTGATACATGTGCAGACGGATAAGCACCAATACATTTGCAGATGGATGAGCACTGATACATGTGCAGACAGATGAGCACTGATACATGTGCAGACAGATGATCACCGATATATGAACTGGGGGATGAGCACAGATACATGTACTGGGGGATTAGCACTGATACATGTGCAGGGGGATGAGCACCAATACATGTACTGGGGGATTAGCACTGATACATGTGCAGGGGGATGAGCACCGATACATGTGCAGAGGGATGAGTACCAATACATGTACTGGGGGATTAGCACTGATACATGTGCAGATGGATGAGCACCGATACAAGTACTGGGGGATTAACACCAATACATGTGCAGGGGAATGAGCACTGATACATGTGCAGGGGGGTGAGCACAATACATGTGCAGAGGGATGAGCACCGATACATGTACTGGGGGATTAGCACCGATATGTTGTGCAGGGGGATGAGCACCGATACATGTGCAGAGGGATGAGCACCAATACTTGTACTGGGGGATTAGCACTGATACATGTGCAGTCAGATGAGCACTGATAAATGAACTGGGGGATGAGCACCGATTCATGTACTGGGGGATTAGCACTGATACATGTGCAGATGGATGAGCACAGATACATGTACTGGGGGATTAGCACCAATACATGTTCAGAGGGATGAGCACCGATACATATGTAGAGGAATGAGCACGGATACATGTACAGATGAATGAGCACCAATACATGTGCAGATGGATGAGCACCGATACATTTGCAGGAGGATGAGCACTGATACATGTGCAAGGGGATGAGCACTGATAATGTGCAGAGGGATGAGCACTAAGATACATGTGCAGAGGGATGAGCACTGATACATGTGCAGGAGAATGAGCACCTATACATGTGCAAAGGGATGAGCACTGAGATACATGTGCAGATGGATGAGCACTGATACATGTGCAGAGGGATGAGCACCGATACATATGTAGAGGAATGAGCACTGATACATGTACAGAGGGATGAGCACCGATACATGTGCAGATGGATGAGCACCGATACATGTGCAGGAGGATAAGCACTGATACATGTGTAGGGGAATTAGCACCGATACATGTGCAGAGGGATGAGCACTGAGATACATGTGCAGGGGTATGAGCACTGATACATGTACAGAGGAACGTAAGTAGGCTGTGGGCAGACGATGTATGTTACTATTTTGGCTGTTTAATTCTGGACATGTATGTGCTTGTTTAAAAAAGATATTGTTTGAAATAGAAGCAGATGATACAAGCCAGAACAGCTGAGCTTGGCAGTTTAAGCTAATTTGCAGTCAGACAGAGGCATCACACTATTATACGCTTGGTTGGTGAATGACTGGACTGTGTACAGGCTGCACAAGATGGGAGAATGTTAAAACTGTCAACTAGACTGTGTACAGGCTGCACAAGACGGGAGAATGTTAAAACTGTCAACTGGACTGTGTACAGGCTGCACAAGATGTGAGAATGACAACATCAGTTAAACCTGTCTACAGAACTGCTTACCCTGAATGTAGACAACAGTCGGATGCTGTGACACAGTCTCACGTGACTCTGCTGGCGGGAGAAGACAGCTAACCACATCATTTTCTGCAGGGAATAAACATGAAAAACAATAAGCAGGCATTAAGAATGATCATTTCAGAATCTCCACATTTCACTACCATACAAGGTGTCACTGGTAGGAGTCATCCCATGAATAGGATATTTAATTATTTTAAACTAAGCTGTACCCGGCCATGCGTTGCTGTGGCTCAGACTGGCTAAATGGATAAGAAAGAAATTATAAAGCGAATATGTCTAATGTGGTTACTTTCATAATCAGTGTCTTCGCAGATAAAGAGAGTCTGGTATGCCGACTTTAAAACACAACAATTAACTGTCTTTTTATTAGTGGTCGTTTAATTCCTATTATTAGGACTTTAACAAAATGGTTATTTGTTTATCACTGCTAAAGCATTTTTTTTAACAGGTGAAAGTTAAGCTTCTATATAACCAACAAATTAGCAAAACAGATGAGAATAGCTGAGGTAGCGTTATTAAAATATAAATTAATTAAACAATGAGAAGTTAAAAATCATATCTTAAGCACTCTCAGATAACAGTTTATGTCATTACCCTCCCCCCTCCCCCACCCCCAATCTACTACTCTCTCCCTCTTTGAAGAATTTGAAATTCATCCCTTGACAATATTTTTTTTAAATTGACTTTGGCATACGTGTCGACCCAGACTAAAATGGATAGCAGGAATTTTAATATTTACCACATCAGCCATCGAGTACCAGTACTACTATCACTATCACCACCAGCACTATAACAACTAAAAAAAAACTGTCGCTAATGTCTGTTTTAACACCTTTTTAGGTCTGTGTAGACAGGGGTCAGCAGCCTGAGGATTTAGGGCCGCATGGCTAATGCTGTCGCCACGGACTGTTCCGGTTCGGATGTTAAGTCTTCTTCTTCTTTCGTTCGCCTGAAATAAGTTATCTATATCAGCAGTTTTGTCTCTTGTATAAATGTCACTGTCGTTGTTAGTTCATTCAGTGGTCCATAGAGTTTACGTTCCACTGTTGTTCTTTCTGGCCAAAAGGTTTGCCTTAATGTGTCAAATTCGGTGCAGTCCTGGAGTACATGCTCTGCGGTCTGGGGCACATTTCCACAGGTGCACATGGCTGATACACCTATCTTGAATTTTGTGTACATGTGGTTACGTAATCGGTTGTGCCCTGTTCTGAGGCGGAAGATAATGACTTGTTCTGGTCTGTCCATAATAAAATAGTCGTCTTGTGCTGGGGCTGGTGGTTTCCTGGTTGATTTAATGATCCTTTTCTTTTGGTGGTATGTGACTGGTACATCTGGCTGCTCTTTTTTCGCACCTTCCCCTGCCAGTTGATCAGCTTTCTCATTTCCAGGCACTCCACAATGAGACGGTATCCACTGCATTAGGACTCTTCGCTGAATGCTGAGTTGTGTCAGCAGTGTTTGCAATTCTGGTAGTTTCCTATACTGGAGTGCTTCAAGTACTGATTTAGCATCTGTAAGCATTACCACATACTGTGAGCCAAGGTTGGTATTTAGCAGTTTCTCTGTAGCTATCTTAATAGCCTGGGTTTCTGCATCGTAGTTATGGCAGTACTTCCCGGTTGGTACGCTGGACTTATCCCTAGTACCATCTGGGAATTCGATGTACACTCCAGCACCACCATTTCTAACTGCACTTTCTGCTGACCCATCTGTATAGACTCTGACCCATTGTTCTTGTGGGTATTCTTCATCAATATAACTGAGGGTGGCCATTTTGCGTTGTACACTATCTTGCTCTTTCTTGTCAAATATCCCTTTCACATTTGTCTGGATTTGTACCGTTAGTTTACATTTTTCTCTCCTTGGGGTTTGTTCCGGAATACTTTTTAGTGGGCAGCCAATTTCTGGAAGGTCAGGAGTTTGTCTACATATTCTTTTTGCTTGGTGTATAAAGCTGCTTCTTTTTAACCGTCCCAAGGCTAGGTTCTTAAATCTATTTTCCATCGGGTGATCTGGCATACTGAGGAACTTTTCAGCTTGTATTTGCAACTTTGTATCTCTGCGTTCTCTCAGTGCCTGTGTTTTCCCAGCTTTCTCCATTTCTAATATGGGGGTTGATTTCATCCCTCCTGTGATGACTCTGAGCGCTTGATTTTGCACTTTGTCTAACTCCTTTAATGTGGTACTAGATGCTGAACACCATGCAGTTGACCCATATTCCAAGTGTGGAAGTATGCTCTGCTTGTATACTTTATTGAGTATTTTCCCATCTGCTCCCCATGTGGTTCCACTTAGTTTTCTTAGTATTGCTGTCTTCCTCCTGGCTTTGGTTGCTGCCTTGTTGATATGTTTTCTCCATATCAACCTGTCATCAAATGTGACTCCTAGGTATGTGGGCTCTTTATCATCTCTCAGGGGTATTTCATTTATTTTGATGGTGCCAGCTTTTTGCTTTGGGGAGAGGGTGAATAGTGTGGTGCTACATTTGTCTGTGTTGATGCTGACACACCATCTATTGGCCCATGCCTCAAGTGCATTTGTAGCCCGCTGTAGTGTTTTTGTGGCTATCGTTGCATGTTCATTGGTGCACCACAGTACCAGGTCGTCGGCATACATTGCCATTTTGATTCCATTTGGTATCTCAGCAACCAGATCGTTGATAAATAAGTCTGTTAAGTCTTGCATACGACAAAACAACCTCATTACCCTACCGGGGGTCGAACCCGGGTCTGTCGCTTAACAGCCCGACATTGTAAACATTCGGCCAACCACAACTACTATATTATGTTACTACTAGTGCTGCAGCTACTTTGAGCAGATAAATCTGGCGGCTACTATGACTCCCCCCCCCCCCCCCCCCCCACATAGATAGTAGTAATGTGACTAATGTCAAGTAGGATGCATATCGCCAAGAAGATTTTGTCGAGGCTGGTGGATTGGGGAGTGACGCTGGAGCAGCCAGACAATATTTCCCCTGGATTGGGGAGTGACGCTGGAGCAGCCAGACAATATTTCCCCAAAGTGCAAGAGTCGTCTGGATAATGACTACAGAACGGGCGCCATTGGTTGGTGGTTTTTGTGCTTGTGTGGATATCATTACAAAATCTTTTCATTCCTATACAGTTTTCCAACAACTCTCTTTTGATTCCCAAAACTATTATTTCCAACTTGTTTTTATTCCCACATCTTTACATTTTCAGTCTTTCAACAACTCTTCATCCCAATAAGAAAATAATTAATTATCTCATGCAGGTCAACTGTCAAATTTCGCCTACCAGCGGAAATAAAAACCAGGGCCCCGAACGCGAATACAAAAAAATCTGATTGTCTGAAAACATAACCAAGATGTGATTGTCGCTGTAGCTATGTAGTTCGTGCTTTGCGTGACAATTTATATAAAACGTGCGCGTATTTGAATGGAACGTTGTGTGAAAACTGTCAAAGCAACTGGTGAAGAAGTTTCTAAGATTAACGATTAGGAACGAAAGGATAAACATTTGTTTATCTATATAGATAGCTGATTGAATGAACAAATAAATAGATGAAGCAATGACATCACCACACTTTGGATCACACTCATATTCTGTCATCTCTTCAGCAAATAACCAAGTGGCAAAAGGATGGAAAATCTAATCTGACTTATTTCACGAGTATTTTGCACGGCCACTGGTTTTAGCATTGACTTGTTGTTATACGAGGGTAAATCAAAAACGAAACGTAATTTTGTATTTTCAGAATACAATAAGACTGTGTGTCTGACGTCACCACAAATATACCCGACGAGAAGTGGAGGTGAGACTATCCATGCGTGGCCTTCGGACTTTCCAAGGCCCCTATCCATGAATAGTCTGTTTAGTCAAGTGTCGAGGTGCTAACAAGTCACCCGTTTAGATGGACCACTCCACGAATGCATAAACAAGGAAACGGCGCCATAGTACGCTTTTAGTGGTCATAGGGAGTCAAATCGCAACACCTCCACCGCCGTCTTTAAGCGCAGTACGGACGGAGCAGGCATCGCGACAAAAGGTGTATGCCATGGTAGGTCGCTTTGAGCAGACGCACTACTGTAACGGATGAAATTTGAAATGGATTCCTAAAACATTTCTCCCACAAAAGCAAACGTCCAACAAGTGAAAACTAATTTCAGTGACGGTGGGAGAATCACTGCACGACACAAATTCACTGCCGTGCAGACGTTTATGTAGGGAAATGGTCCTTCTTCGTATAGGTCAGTAAAGATGTTACGTGAACAATTTCTATACTTTTTGATTTACCCTCGTCTAATGCATCGATGACGTTAGTGTCTGGATACAGTTTTGTTTTGTGGAATGCCTTGGAGCAGCCTAGGGTTAAACCTCCGACTCACAAATACCGTTAGCCGTTTTAATTTGTGACTGGTGTGGTCAAATTGTCCTGTTTACTTCGCTGGACTGGGTAATCTGGTATTCTTTTTGGTGATGTCGATTCACGGGCGCCAGAAGAACCGGGCGAGGGAGTTCGCTTCTTGCGTCCTAATTTTTTTTTTTTTTTTTTTTGGGGGGGGGGGGATTAGCGCTAAAACCTCAAAGCTTAGGTTATTCTTCCCGACCCCTCTCGCCCTTTTCCCCAGAGTACAAAAGTGCGGAGCCCTGTCAAGGTATTCTCTGTATCGGCGCCTCTAGGAAAAATTAATTTGTAATTATCGCGATGAGTATTGCGAAATTTCGCATAATTCATTTGGTTAGGCAGTGATTCTGAATCTAAACGCAAGGACATCAATCCAGCCAGCCACTTCAAACAGCGGCACAAAAGGCTGGACCCTCAGACAGTGAAGCCCCCTTGCACAAATATTTAAGTGGCCCTGCTGCACTATGTATGTGTATAGATGTCATCTTTTAAGGCCTGTGTTTATGTGTTTATTATTTAAAAAAAAAAAAAAATTATTATTACTGGAAGTCGCCGTGGCGTAGCGACTAGACGCTCGCGCGCGGATCGGAAGGTCACGGGTTCGCTCCCTGGCGGAGCCAGACTTTTTTCAAAAACGTCATTACTCCCAGGTCGACCCAGCCTTGCGTGGGTACCAGGTGCAGTTCCGGAAAGTAAAGGCGACAAGCGTGATGCTGACCACATCACCCATCTTGTGCAGATTGGTCTATACAAATATAGGGCATGCCCTACACGCCTAAAGGGGTGGAAAGGGGACCTTTACTTATACGTTTTTTACTTATTATTATTGTTGTTATTGCGCAAACAGGTGCCAGTCAATAAATATCATATTTTTTATCATGCTATCTTTATCCAGCTGCACAGACAATCCTCGCCCATATCATAACATGTTATAAGTTCCAGCAGTGACCAGGGAGGGAAAGACAAATAACGAGGAGGGAAAGACAAATAACGAGGAGGGAAAGACAAATAACGAGGAGGGAAAGACAAATAACACGGTCTAAGTTTAAGAAGTGACCAGGAAGGGAAAGACAAATAACGAGGAGGGAAAACTCAAATAACGAGGAGGGAACGACAAATAATGAGGAAGGAAAGACAAATAACACGGTAAAAGTTTGAGAAGTGACCAGGAAGGGAAAGCCAAATAACGAGGAGGAAAGAAAAAATAGCGAGGAGGGAAAGACAAATAACGAGGAAGGAAAGACAAATAACGAGGAGGGAAAGACAAATAACACGGTATAAGTTTGAATTAATCGAGTAACAGAAAGTGTATTGATCGGCACTCATAGAAAGAAGTAGAAAGATAGAAGAACACACTAGACAACATAAAAATCGAAAGCTATAGTTACCGTGCCGGAAAAGACAAATAACACGGTATAAGTTTGAGAAGTGACCAGGAAGGGAAAAACAAATAACACGGTATAAGTTTGAGAAGTGACTAGGAAGGGAAAAACAAATAACGAGGAGGGAAAGAAGTAGGCCACTATCCTGCAATACATATTGAGTGAGGCATTCATTCAACTCTTGTTAAATGAGCCACAGAAAGAAACAATTGGAGGAAGTAAAAAAGTCAAAACCAGCAAGTATAATAAACATTGTGGACCTGTATAAGAAACTTGTAAAAACAAAGCCATATAAATCCTCGCCAGACTGTTGGAAAGAGCTACAGAAGTAGGAGCAGATCTGTGTTTATGCTTCATGGATTCCACAAAGTAAGTACATTTTACCCTGCGAGGACGTCACACAGGGCAATAAACACTCGGTGACACAAAGTGCTACCATGCGGATGATGATCCCCCGTGATGTCCCGGAAACCGCGTTCAACCGTCAGTTGTATTGCGGCCCCTTGAAATAGCCAGGGTGGGGCTTCAAAATAACGAAAAATTGCATCCCACAAAGAGAATGACGAAGATTATGTCAGCTCCACAAAATCATTTATCTGCAATAATGAACTGGCATCAAACAACTGTTATACAAAAATGAAAAACTATTTGGGGGAAATTTGGAACAGAAAGAGAGGGCTATAACAAGGATATGTACTGTAACAAGGATATGTACTGTAACAAGGATTTGTACTGTAACAAGGATATGTACTGTAACAAGGATATGTACTGTAACAAGGATATGTACTGTAACAAGGATATGTACTGTAACAAGGATATGTACTGTAACAAGGATATGTACTGTAACAAGGATATGTACTGTAACAAGAATATGTACTGTAACAAGGATATGTACTGTAACAAGGACATGTACTGTAACAAGGATATGTACTGTCAACTGATATCTCTTCGTATGATCGGATCTATAGACTCTAGGTCAAGGGTCGTGGGCGTAATTTAAAATAATCTATATTGATAACGTGTTAATCTTTATACCGACATTAGGTTATCAATGTCAGACTTGGACATTAACAAAAGAACACGAGAGAAGACTAACCACCTGTGAAATGAGATGTTTGAGAATGGCTGCGAATAAAACCAGAAGAGATCGAGTGAGAAACGATGTGATTACAAGAACTATTGGAACCATACCCATCGTTAAATTTATTGAGAAGCAAAGAATGAAATGGTTTGGTCACCTAATGAGAATGGAACCAACGATGCCAGCATCAAGAGCATACAACATGAAAATCGAAACACCAAGAGGCAGGGGAAGACCAAGAAGAAGATGGATTGAAGGAGTCACTGACAACTTGAGACTTCATAACATCACGGCATATGAAGCGACTGAGCGCGCCCTGGCTCGGTTGCCGATCATCTGATAGACTGCGACGCCTAGCGGCACTAGCAGATTTTGACAAAAGAAGAAGAGAAGATAACGTGTTGATAATGAACAGTCGGAAACGTCTGCGGAAAAAAAATACAATTGTTCCCTGATATTAGTGAATTCGTCTTTTTTGATGTTGTCGATGGAGACATACGAAATTTAATTAGTAGTATGTATGACGAAACTGGTAATTGTATAGACTGTCTTGTTTGTCTCAAGGGCTTTCTGAAAAGGTTGGCACTAGATTGTTTGCTTGTCCAGCAACTGGACACGGCGTTTACGGCCATCTGCAATACAGCGCATGCGTAGACAGGCACAACACTTGTTTACACGAGCTGGTGGTCTGTTGATGATCTTATTGCTGTGAGGACCAGGGGAAGGTGAAGGTTATAGACAAATCATTTGGGAATCATTTCGATAGACCAGCAGCGTCCTGTGACATTACGTTGGGATGTCACTTGTGGTTTTTATTTTTTAAAGTCGTTGAAGCTAGATTTTCTTAGCAGTAAAAGAAAAGCAATTCGGTAATGAAAAGGTGCAAGCTATTCAAGACCGAGCAGTGAGAAGACATAATCAGGTTAAGAACAAGGTCGGTTCAATAAGGCTAGACAAATTATATGTAAAACTGTAAATGAAATCAAGTAAAAAACCTAAAAATATATGAACAAATTCACTCACGTGAGTGTGTGTAGTCAACTGAAACACAAATACAGACAGCACGGAAACTAATCTTTAACAACTTTACACAGTGACACACGAAAACATGGGACAGACATAGTCAGTATAAACATAATAGCAGTAATAGGAACAACAATATCCTGTTAAGCTCTCTGGTTTATACAATATATCAGGAGCATCACAAGTGATGACGTCAATGGAGTTGCTACAGTCCACCAGACTTCAAGAAATAACTAGATACAAAGCACACCATGACTAGATAGCTCAACGAGGGCAATACTGGTGGTGCCCTTATGTGATTAAAAGCGATTGCGTGTGCAACTGCTGATCTGTTGGTGACTTCTGTTACCTTCGATGATGAACTGCATTTCTCATATCGGACTGTGTTAGCACTTCGGATGGCTACCGTATGCGTTAATGCGTGCGTATGCTATTGCATATGTGAGACAGCAGTCTGTCAATCTTTCCATAGGGACTGTGATAAACATTCTGTGTGTTTTTCGTTGGCACGGGAGCGGAGCACCTATGGGGGAACCCGTTTGCTATTAAGCTGAAACTAAGATTACCAAGATTACTGCTTGGCGTGATAGCAACCTGTTTGTGACGAGTATGACTTTTAGATTACTTTCTCATATACAAACAACTCTGGAGTTCTCACTAGGCACCTGTATTTAGGGAGTCATTTTCATTGTTGGAGTGTTTTCATTACCATATTTTATACCAACAAAAGTCGAAACCGGATGTGTTCACCCCCCCCCCCCGCCCTTGTTCTTCACTAGATTGTTGGGTGGGGCTGAGTCTCTTCTTCCCTAAATTTGGTCAGTGCTAAATAAATTCCCCCCCCCCCCCCAAATGTTTGTAATTCTCGTCAAGAATATCTATACCATTCCTATTATTTCAAATAGATACCCCAGCTTTTGCCTAGAAAACGGCGGGTGGGGTGTAGCTTATTCCTTCACACCCACCCCTCCTCTCCTACTGTCTATGTGGGCGCGGCTGGTATGCTGTTATGCCATTTTCCGGTACCGTGGCGTTTGTACAGCATGTTACTCTTAGTCTGTACCATGCCCCGGTACTATTTATTTGACGATTGTACTTTTTTTTTTTTTTAATAGAGACAACCAAATTTATTAACCATCTCATACATGCTTCCCAAAGTGTTTACTTTCTATTTGTTGGCCACAGCCTTAGCAACTTTCTTATTGTGTTTTCTGGAGAACTTCAGGTTCCTCAAAAATTTAGGATCAACCCCTCTCATGGATGGATACCTGTTAGACTTGGGTTTGTGGGTGCCATTACGGTGGTTTTTGCTATTTTGGTTGTGGTTGGTGTGATTCTTTGACTTTGCCATTTTACCTCAATCTCGCACGGAAATCCACAGCCTCTGCGATCTTTCCTATAGATTGACGATTGTACTCTTAGTCTGTACCATGTCCCGGTACTATTTATTTGACGATTGAACTCTTTGTCTGTACCATGCCCCGGTACTATTTATTTGACGATTGTACTCTTAGTCTGTACCATGCCCGGGTACTATTTATTTGACGATTGAACTCTTTGTCTGTACCATGCCCCGGTACTATTTATTTGACGATTGTACTCTTAGTCTGTACCATGCCCGGGTACTATTTATTTGACGATTGTACTCTTTGTCTGTACCATGCCCCGGTACTATTTATTTGACGATTGTACTCTTTGTCTGTACGATGCCCCGGTACTATTTATTTGACGATTGTACTCTTTGTCTGTACCATGCCCCGGTACTGTTTATTTGACGATTGTACTCTTTGTCTGTACCATGCCCCGGTACTGTTTATTTGACGATTCTACTCAGTCAGTACCATGCCCCGGTACTATTTATTTGACGATTGTACTCTTTGTCTGTCCAGAAAGCAGTGGCAAACTAATGGACGTAAATTTGCCTAGAGAAACCACACAACAGCCAGGGGCTGTTAAGGTTGGTTCTGCAACGTCCTGTAAAGGATACGTAACAACCTTTTTTAACTCTTTGTCTGTACCATGCCCCGGTACTATTTATTTGACGATTGTACTCCTAGTCTGTACCATGCCCCAGTACTATTTATTTGACGATTGTACTCTTTGTCTGTACCATGCCCCGGTACTATTTATTTGACGATTGTACTCCTAGTCTGTACTATGCCCCTGTACTTTTTATTTGACGATTATACTCTTAGTCTGTACCATGCCCCGGTACTATTTATTTGACGATTGCACTCCAAGTCTGTACCATGCCCCGGTACTATTTATTTGACGACTGTACTCTTAGTCTGTACCATGCCCCGATACTATTTATTTGACGATTGTACTCTTAGTCTGTACCATGCCCCGGTACTATTTATTTGACGATTGTACTCCTAGTCTGTACCATGCCCCTGTACTGTTTATTTGACGATTGTACTCTTTGTACCATGCCTCGGTACTATTTATTTGACGATTGTACTCCAAGTCTGTACCATGCCCCGGGACTATTTATTTGACGATTGTATTCCTAGTCTGTACCATGCCCCGGTACTATTTATTTGACGATTGTACTCTTAGTCTGTACCATGCCCCGGTACTATTTTTTTTTTGACGATTGTACTCCTAGTCTGTACCAAGTCCCGGTACTATTTATTTGACGATTGTACTCTTTGTCTGTACCTTGCCCCGGTACTATTTATTTGACGATTGTACTATTTGTCTGTACCATGCCCCGGTACTATTTATTTGACGATTGTACTCCTAGTCTGTACCATGTCCCGGTACTATTTATTTGACGATTGTACTCTTAGTCTGTACCATGCCCCGGTACTATTTATTTGACGATTGAACTCCTAGTCTGTATTATGCCCAGGTACTGTTTATTTGACGATTGTACTCTTTGTCTGTACCATGCCCCGGTACTATTTATTTGACGATTGTACTTTTTGTCTGTACCATGCCCCAGTACTATTTATTTGACGATTGTACTATTTGTCTGTACCATGCCCCGGTACTATTTATTTGTCGATTGTACTCTTAGTCTGTACCATGCTTCGGTACTGTTTATTTGACGTTTGTACTCTTTGTCTGTACCATGCCCCGGTACTGTTTATTTGACGATTGTACTCTTTGTCTCTGAGCTCAAGTCCTGGCAGGGTCGGACTTGTCTTCAAAAACGACCTTGGCTTCCACGCCGGTCCAGCCTTAAATAGGTACCTGGTAGTGTTCTGGGAAGTAAAGTCGGCCACCAAGTGCAGATTGCTCTACAAAATATAACTAGCCCTATAGGCTGCAATACACCGAAAGGCGAGGAAAGGGGTCCTAAACTTTACTTATCTCTGCCTTTGATTAATTTCCTGAAAATGTGAGTAAGTAAATCAAAGATCCTTTTTCACGCCCTTAGGCGTATGGGGTATATGGGAAGAGAGCCTATATTTTCACAGACCATCGGCTCTAGTTGATTAATGTACTCAGCATTACACCGGTCGCCTTTACTTGCCCAGGACAGCCATCCTGATACCCATTTTAGGCTGGGTCGACCAGCGACGCCCTGTACCACAATAACAAAAACCAAGCACGTAAAAATGTGGTGCTATTTAACTGGTTATGTGCAAACTTTATATACCATAGTTTCAGTTGCAAGCTGATGATAGACGTCAATAATAAAGAACAACATCTACAGCTAAATATTCTGGTAATGGGGCGCTAGAAACCATGATTATTTCAAGGCGAGAATTTTGTGTTGTGTAAGTTGTTATAGCCGCTAATGTAGACGCACATCTGAGGTACGGTGGTACGTGTGGAGGAGAATGTGGAGGAAAGTTGGAGGTGGAGTTGGAGATAAAGATTGTCCCCATGATGGCGGTCAAGTGACCAAGTAGATAAATGAGGTCAAGTGACCCAAGATGGTGGTTAACTTTTTTTTTTTTTAATTGAAACTTCTTTTTAAAGTTAAAAAGTGTGAAAATATATGTCCCTTTAACACAATAAATCTAGCTGTTTGAGACAGACCATATCATTATTAACTATGGACCCAAAGTGGAGACATCCCTTTACCCTTATGATATCGGGACCTACGGGTAGTAGTAAAACCGTTTTTGTGCAAAAAACATTTGGGCAATATATTCGACCCGGTACAGGAAGAGATTATTTGGTGCTACGGGGAATGGCAACCCCTTATGTGACAACATGGAAGGTATCATCTTTAACGACATGGAACAATGGTGCTGTGATAGGCGACGTCTATTGGTTATAGACGATTTGATATCCGCGACAGACGACAGAGTCAACAAGTTGTTTACTAAAGGCAGTCACCATCGCAACATCAGCGTGATTTATATTGTACAAAACGTGTTTGAACAGAACAGAGAAACATCATTCTCAGTTTACATTACATCCTAATGTAAGATAATTCAGAAAGGGCCAGTACCCTTCTTGGATGCCTTCGACAGAAGGTATCTAGCAGAACTACCACCTCTACTTCTGTGCAGCCTCCATGGTGGACGCAAGAAGTAGAACAGGCATGGAGAGCAAAGCGAGCAGCAGTATGTTACAAGAGGATGTCAAGAAACTAGGAAAAGTTAGGAAAGAAAAAGTAGAAGAGTTCAAGCGTTATGCAGCAGATGCAAAAAAGGCTAAATGGGAACATTTTATAAGCGAAGTTGGAGGGGATAAATCAGTAGGGTGTTTTGGAAAGTGCAAAGGAAGGATCGTCTTATCACATCAGGGCTTATATACACTGATACAGATACACCAGGGACAATAGACAAAGAGAAAGGGGAAGTATTTTTGGAGATGTATAGCCCAAACCGAACATAATGACAGGGAGCTTAGAAATTCAGTTAGAGATAATCTGTATAATAGAATAAATGATAATTATTTTAAGAATATCATTAGGGTGGAGGATATAAAACATGAAGACACTGCGCCAGAGCCCCACATGAAGAGCATGAGTAAAGAAGACTTGAGGGAGATAGCTTTTTACTTCCACCAGAGGGTCAGATCAGCTTCAGTAGCCCACGATTGGGACACAGCTACCTGATCCAACTTCCCAAACGAGGCAAAGATCATTCCAGACTCAGCGGTTTCAGGATATCACCCTACAAAATACTTTTGGCAAGGTGCTAGAGAAGATTATTGCTGTTAAACTACAATTGTTTTTGGAAAGGAAAGAGCTCCTGCCAAAAGGTTTGGGTATTGACTGGCCACGGAAAGATACCTGTTCCAATGCAACTAATTTTGCTTTCGATGTTTACGAAGGGTTCCAGAACAGACAGGAGACTGTTGTGGTAGCACTTGATCTTGAGGATGCCTACAATAGAGTCAGATACGATATTTTGCTATCTGCACTCATGGAGAAAGGGGTTTATCCCTGGCTTGTGAACTGGATAGCAGCTGTCCTGCATTCACGTATGGTAGCCCTTCGCCTGGGTACATGGACCTCAGAACCATGTATTATCGCCCGGGACTACCCCAGGGTTCTGCAGTTTCACCGGTGCTCTTTCATATGTATACAAGCAAGATTGCAGAACTTGAAGCACCAGGTGTTGGAAGGATATTGACATTTGCAGATGATGCTCTTGCATAAAGGCAAGGGAGTGATAGACAACGGATATCCCAAGAGCTTCAGGGTAGACAAAGTGAATGACTGGTGTGCAGAAATGGGTGCTGTCATCAACTCAGAAAAGGCGGCTGTTTTGTGGTGCTCTCTGGACAAAAGAATTGTAACAGCTAATGTTCCAAGCCTCACAATTAATAACAGTAACATCAAAAGAGAAAGCAAACTAAGGTACCTGGGTATCATTTTCGATAGAAGCCTGTCCTATATAGATCATGTGGAATCAGTTGTGGTGAAATGCCAAAAAAGGACTCAATGCTCTCAAGATTATGGTAGCAATTGACATGGAACAAAGAATGTTGTTCACAATGTTCAAGCATGTGATCCTGTTGGTGATAGATTATAGACTTGAAATGCTTACAATATCAAAAAGTCAGCTGATAAAACTCGACCGCACACAGAATGAAGTCGTCTGACTGACTGACTTTCTACCCCACCAGGACATCACACAAGCGATAAACACCCGATGCCACAAAGTGCCACCATGTGGATGAGGATCGCCGTGGAGAGGTCCCAGAAACCGCGTTCAGACATTTGGCCATATTTATGGCCTGCCTATATTGCGGCCCCTGGCAAAAGCCAGGGTGGGGCTTCAAATAACAAAAAATCACGTCCTAAAAAGGGCGAAACTGAATAATTCATATAATGAAGTCGTACAAGAGATACCCCGGTAGTATTTCTGCGATACATATTTGCACTGCCTTCTATTGCAGCAAGGAGATAAAAATTAGAATTTTGAGAGCATTTACATGTGCCCACTTTTAGAGAACTAAAACTTCAGATAAAACAGCATTTACATGTGCCCACTTTTAGAGAACTAAAACAGCATTTACACAGCCGCCACGGAACATTTATAGAAGAATACTAACAGCTAACCTGCCTTGTCTCAGAATGTTGTGTTTGTGTCCCCTGTGATTTACCTAAAGGTTGTAGAGACACAGTATCCCGTGAACTTAGAACACAAATATACTAGCGATGGCGTTTAGACTTCTTTCCAGGCAGTCTCACAACACAGCTCTCACGTGAGTTGGCTGTCTTCTCGTCTACAGGGCGCAGCGTCGGCAGCTCAATTTGCCCACCACCTCCTGTGTTTTCAAGAAGCCCGGCCGTGATTTTCCCAACCGATTTACTTTCTCTCCTATCATTTTTTTTTTTTTTACAAACTGGTATCCTGTGTTCCGATCTTCAACACTTTCGTCTCGACGTTTCCGTGTAGATGACTATCGCTACAAAACCATTAAATAGTTGGTTAGAAACGTGTGAAGTCTTTTACCCACAAACATATACATGTACACACACACATATTTATACATAGTGTTCGTATGTGTAAAAACAGAGAGGGTATAAAAGAAGAATCAAGAGAAAAACCATAACGCGAGCACAGTAATGCATGTCTTGTGGCGATGACAAGAGTGAAACAAAGTCCACGATGAACACACGAAAATACAGCAGCTGTCCAACAACTAGGTCTGCAGAGTGCGCGGTAACTCGGTCATGGACGAACGCTACACGTCAGCCAGAAGCCCAATAACTCACAGGCTGGTCTACTGCCTGTCTGGCCTACCTAGAGTGTCAGCTTCAGCTCTAGGCAGTGCTCGGTTGTGAAGCGACGCCTTCCCCCCCCCCCCCCCCCCCCCCATTTTATTTCGGAAAGAGCGATGTAACGGAAACAATACAAAACAGCTCAGTGTGTACGACATCTACAACGACTCCCATACATTTCTAACTGCTTCTCTCTACGCCTGTCCCCCTCTAGTTTCTTCTTCGTGGTCGGGTTCACCGGCTGTAAATTATAGCAGACAATTTTGTGTTGTTCGTCCACTTCTGGGCTTTCGTCTTTTTCCAGAACCTGGATGTTGTGTGCATATCCATTTTACAGATCTGACTTATTTATATACAGACTGTTGGTTCTTTGTCTCTCTCGTGCAAGTGCACTCCGACTTTGAGAAATGCCCCCCACCCTCCAATGTGCCGAGGAGTTACGAATGCAGCGGTGTTAAACCACACATGGCGCCGCGCCACAATTAGGCAATCTACTGGCCAAGAGATCTATCAGGTGGGATAGGAAAGGGGCGTGCTGAGGGTGCCTGCCGTCTCGGGTATCCCCACAGAGGGGTGATAACACGGTACACATTTGAGTTTTGACGAAAAACAAATATGCTTTAACGTTAAAAAAAAAAAAAATAGTGTGTATTAACGAGAATAAATATGTTTTAACATTTGAAAAATGTGTTGTTAACTTTAAAAATGCTTGTGTTAGGGGGGTGTGACAGCAACTTGTCGGTACCGTGTACCACCTGACCTTGCTGTGTCGCTGGACTTATCTACACCTCGTGGTCATCCGCCACGACAGGTTCCTGGCCACCACGGATAGTATCGACGTTTCCTTGGAAGTACACCAGCCCGTGATACAAGGAACCAACGGTCCATATACAAATTAGCATATCTATAACACGAATGCAAGCGCAAATCCTGGAACAAGTCCAGAAGTGGAGGGATAAGGAAGACCGTCGGCCAGAGTAAGACGAGGGGATGCTGAAGTGTTTTCCCGGGAATTAAAATACTTGTAACGAAATGTACAATGTTGACCGCATAGTGCTAGTTTTTATCATCATCATTTCTCTTTATGCCTAGTGGCACATGAGGCTTCAGAGAGGACTTTCCATGCTTTCCTGTCCCGTGTAATCTTCAGTGCAGTTTTCAAAGTCAGAGATGCCGCATTCAGGTCACTCTTCACCTATGTTGTTCATGCTGACCCAAGACCGCCGGAGGTTTAGAGCACTTATTTCCTCTTGAAGTTTAAGTGACATTGACGTTTTTTTTTTCTGCAGGGCAGAGCTGTCAACACTGCGCCCAACCCTCGAGCCTGGAGGACCAGGAGGCCATCTTTGGTCTGGCCTCTCACCAATGTCCTGTCCATTGCTAGTTTTTATGACACTTTTATTTTTCTTCGAATTTCAACCTCGTTCAATATATTTAGTTTAGGCTTGCTGGCTGTCCAGCAACGTTCTTGAACATCAAATGTCTCCAACAGCTTGTGGCTAGTTGACTAACGGTCCAACAGCTCGTGGCTAGTTGACTAACGGTCCAAGGCTCGTGGCTAGTTGACTAACGGTCCAAGGCTTGTGGCTAGTTGACTAACGGTCCAAGGCTCATGGCTAGTTGACTAACGTTCAAAGGCTCATGGCTAGTTGACTAACGTTCAAAGGCTCATGGCTAGTTGACTAACGTTCAAAGGCTCATGGCTAGTTGACTAACGTTCAAAGGCTCATGGCTAGTTGACTAACGTTCAAAGGCTCATGGCTAGTTGACTAACGTTCAAAGGCTCATGGCTAGTTAACTAACGGTCCAACAGCTCATGGCTAGTTGACTAACGGTGAAAGGCTCATGGCTAGTTGACTAACGTTCAAAGGCTCATGGCTAGTTGACTAACGTTCAAAGGCTCATGGCTAGTTGACTAACGGTCAAAGGCTCATGGCTAGTTGACTAACGTTCAAAGGCTCATGGCTAGTTGACTAACGGTGAAAGGCTCATGGCTAGTTGACTAACGTTCAAAGGCTCATGGCTAGTTGACTAACGGTGAAAGGCTCATGGCTAGTTGACTAACGGTGAAAGGCTCATGGCTAGTTGACTAACGGTGAAAGGCTCATGGCTAGTTGACTAACGTTCAAAGGCTCATGGCTAGTTGACTAACGGTCCAAGGCTCGTGGCTAGTTGACTAACGGTCCAAGGCTCGTGGCTAGTTGACTAACGGTCCAACAGCTCGTGGCTAGTTGACTAACGGTCCAAGGCTCGTGGCTAGTTGACTAACGGTCCAAGGCTTGTGGCTAGTTGACTAACGGTCCAACAGCTCGTGGCTAGTTGACTAACGGTGAAAGGCTCATGGCTAGTTGACTAGCGTTCAAAGGCTCATGGCTAGTTGACTAACGGTCCAACAGCTCGTGGCTAGTTGACTAACGGTCCAACAGCTCATGGCTAGTTGACTAACGGTAAAAGGCTCATGGCTAGTTGACTAACGGTAAAAGGCTCATGGCTAGTTGACTAACGGTCCAACAGCTCATGTCTAGTTGACTAACGGTCCAACAGCTCATGTCTAGTTGACTAACGGTCCAACAGCTCATGTCTAGTTGACTAACGGTCCAACAGCTCATGTCTAGTTGACTAACGGTCCAACAGCTCATGGCTAGTTGACTAACGGTCCAACAGCTCATGTCTAGTTGACTAACGGTCCAACAGCTCATGTCTAGTTGACTAACGGTCCAACAGCTCATGTCTCGTTGACTAACGGTCCAACAGCTCGTGGCTAGTTGACTAACGTTCAAAGGCTCATGGTCAGGCCTCTCACGTCGTCCTGTAGGCAGCTGCTGTAGAGATCTGTCCAGACCACTGGTTCTCAGTCTGTTTTATTGGACTGGTTCTCAGTCTGTTTTATTGGACTGGTTCTCAGTCTGTTTTATTGGACTGGTTCTCAGTCTGTTTTATTGGACTGGTTCAAGAAGCTTACATGGGTACGAGTTAATGTTCTCGGAACTGAAGGCAATGTCAATAGTTTTGACCAAATCAGCCATTGTGGGGCAATCGGTCCATGAAGTTATAGGTCTGACATCATATGCCTAAGTAGGCCACTGAGTTGACTTACCTGTCCTTCTGTTACTTATTACTATGGTCATATTTTACTTTACAAATAAACTTTACACATAATCATAATAATATTAGGTTTGTGTGTGTGTGGGGGGGGGGGGGGGGGGGGTAAGGGCTAACATTTTCACATTTAATAACTACGCACTCGGTGACACAAACAGCCTTGAAGACAAAACTAAGCAGGTCCATATTTGCACATCAGAGAACATTATAAAGATGAAGATGCATTCTAATTTGAAAACTGTTATCTGTCATTACCTACAATTACTTACACAAGTCCTGAGCGATAATGTTCTCTTGCACTGTGGTGACAGGTGTGTTCTCAGCTAGCGACTGGCGAGATGACTAGATCTCCACGTCTGATAAAACTGCACATTGAGCACATGTGGCTCCCTGACGCGACGCTCAGGTAGGCTGAATACAGGCAAGCCAGTCGCGGTCATCCACCGTCACGTGATTCTCTAAGCTAAAGTCCCAATACAATCTGGGGTTGCATAACTAAATAACAGGCAACCTTGATCGTTGTATCGATAATACACACCTGGATGGGCGTGCACGTGGTCTACAATATTTGGCTTACATAAAATCAACAGGATGACCCAATTTGACAATAGCAGCAGTTCCCCCCCTCCCCAAAAGAAAGCAGCAGTCCCCACCCCCACCCCTACAAGAAAGCAGTAGTCCCCCCCCCCCCCACAAGAAAGCAGCAGTCCCCACCCCCTACCCCCACAAGAAAGCAGGAGTCCCCACCCCCTACCCCCACAAGAAAGCAGCAGTCCCCACCCCCCTAACCCCACAAGAAAGCAGCAGTCCCCACCCCCCTACCCCCACAAGAAAGCAGCAGTCCCCACCCCCAAGAGAAAGCAGCAATCCTCACCCCCACAAGAAAGCAGCAGAAAATAGAAACTGCCCTATGATATTTACTGAGGTCAAACAAAAGGAAGCAGACATATCGGGTGCACGGCTCCACAGACAACGAAGATGTTGAGTTCAGTGAATGGTAAATGTGTTTAGTGTGTCTAATAGTTTTACACAGAAATGAAGTTGTTTGATTACTTACTTACCTGTAAGTTGTCTAATGATTATTATCTGTACGCAGCCTTACAGCTTAACACCCAATACACAAGCAACCATTCAATGTGAATCACGTGCAACCAAGAAATTATCAGGGAGTAAAATCATTGAGGAAATGACGGAAACAGTCTTGGTTCGTTGCAGATAAAGAAACAAGAAAAAACGTCGGTGTACGGTATATTTCACACCGCATTATCAGGTACATTATAATAATCAGTATAAGATATAACAATCGATATAGCCCACATGCCGATGATTTTAAACGGCATAGAGATAAATATAAACAATCCATTAGTATACATCTACATACACGTGAAAGATTCGGTATAAGACGTTCAGCTCCCCCTCCAGCAGACCAGGTTCGATTCTCAAAGTGGGTGCTGGTGATATACTTAAAAAAAAAAAAAATTAAAGGAATCTGGAACGTCCTTACCGGTGGCGCACCTTGCGGGTTACACCGGGCGGCACACGACTGCAGGTTACACCGGGCGGCACACGACTGCAGGTTACACCGGGCGGCGCACGACTGCAGGTTACACCGGGCGGCACTCGACTGCAGGTTACACCGGGCGGCGCACGACTGCAGGTTACACCGGGCGGCACTCGACTGCAGGTTACACCGGGCGGCGCACGACTGCAGGTTACACCGGGCGGCACTCGACTGCAGGTTACACCGGGCGGCGCACGACTGCAGGTTACACCGGGCGGCACACGACTGCAGGTTACACCGGGCGGCGCACGACTGCAGGTTACACCGGGCGGCACTCGACTGCAGGTTACACCGGGCGGCGCACGACTGCAGGTTACACCGGGCGGCGCACGACTGCAGGTTACACCGGGCGGCGCACGACTGCAGGTTACACCGGGCGGCACTCGACTGCAGGTTACACCGGGCGGCGCACGACTGCAGGTTACACCGGGCGGCACAAGACTGCAAGTTACACCGGGCGGCACAAGACTGCAGGTTACACCGGGCGGCGCACGACTGCAGGTTACACCGGGCGGCACAAGACTGCAAGTTACACCGGGCGGCACAAGACTGCAGGTTACACCGGGCTGACGCAGCCTTTACGTCTGTCCTAATTGTAACTTCTTTGCAGGCTGACTGACGAGTCTCCTCTGTTGGTCTACTTCCAAATTGAGATGTCAGTTCAGGCTGGTAAACCTTTCGGTAGCCGCACGGAGGGGACAGACGGACTGATCGATGGATCGAATGTGGTTTACTCTCCTCTCCCTGTAAGTTTCGAAGTCCCATTGTATCGAGGATTACACTGGACTACCAGTTACGTCCTAGCCGTTTGGTGGCGCCCCAGTTACTGTCTTATATGGCGATACGGTTGACTTGGGTCTCCAAGAATTGTGCCTGTGTGATTCTCATCTTTGAGATGTTTTTTTTCTGCAGACTGCATTCCTTGTGGGGGGGGGGGGGGGCGCACTCTTTTTTTTTAAACTTTGGGGGAAGAAAGGAACCTAACAAGCATTTTGTAAAAAGCGACTAAGATAGGTGTTTCCTTCGAAGTCGGAGTACATCTGCCTGACAGACGAAGAACTAAAGGTTTACATATAAATAAGGTATATCTGTAAGCATGTAAATATATGTGCACTAAACAATGAAGTCCTGAAACTAAATCAAAGTTAAGAAGTGGACAAACAACCACGACATTCCGCTGGAATTTACAGACGGTGAACGCTAAGAAGTATTTTCTCCCATCTTCAGTCCCAGTGAATAGGACGTCAAACTTTCTCACACAAAGATCTCAGACTGGGCGTCTACCTTTCCCACACAAAGATCTCAGACTGGACGTCTACCTTTCCCACACAAAGATCTCAGACTGGACGTCTAAATTTCCCACACAAAGATCTGAGACTGGACGTCTAACTTTCTCACTCAAAGATCTCAGACTGGACGTCTCACTTTCTCACACAAATATCTCAGACTGGACGTTTTAGTTTCCCACACAAAGATCTCAAACTGGATGTCTAACTTTCTCACACAAAGATCTCAGACTGTACGTCTCACTTTCCCAAAAAAAGATCTCAGACTGGACGTCTAACTTTCCCACACAAAGATCTCAGACTGGACGTCTCACTTTCTCACATAAAGATCTCAGACTGGGCGTCTAACTTTCTCACACAACGATCTCAGACTGGATGTCTCACTTTCTTCTCACACAAAGATCTCAGACTGGACGTCTCACTTTCTCACACAAAGATCTCAGAATGGACGTCTAACTTTCTCACACAAAGATCTCAGACTGGACGTCTCACTTTCTCACACAAAGATCTCAGTCTGGACGTCTAACTTTCCCACACAAAGATCTCAGACTGGACGTCTAACTTTCTCACTCAAAGATCTAAGACTGAACGTATCACTTTCTTCTCACACAAAGATCTCACACTGGACGCCTCACTTTCTCACACAAAGATCTCAGACTGGACGTCTCACTCTCCCACACAAAGATCTCAGACTGGACGTCTCACTTTCACTGACAAAGATCTCAGACTTGACGTTTTAATTTCCCACAGTGGCGCGGTGATTTATGTCACAGGCGTGAGGGGAAGTTAAGCCCAACATGATGTGTATAAGGAGATACTCCGTACGTCACTCGGGCGCCAGTCCTTTACTATCCTGGTTGTACGGAACCTCACGCAAGACCCCTACAGCACGTCCTCGTCGTGCGCCACGGATAATGTCTCAAATGAGCATTAACAGAGCTGTCAGGGGATCTCGGAGTTCGGCGGCCCCCAGAGGTGATGTGTCCTTGTGGCTCTCATCAGCCCGCCCCCAAACGCTTGGGTGAAAAATGTTATCAAAACTCATTAGGAACATGAGTAGGTTTGCCAAACGTACAGCCAAAATTACAACCCTTGGTTAAAAGACTGCGGAGTAAAGAGAACATTGTTCACTGCACATCCTCTGTTAACCCTCAGTATCGTCGTCACCGCGCTGAGATACACCACAACAGCAACCATCCATAGGCTGGCCATCCCTGTACATCCTCGGTTAACCCCCAGCGTCGTCGTCACCGCGCTGAGGTACTCCACAACAGCAACCATCCATCGGACGGCTAAGCCTAAATGTCCGACAAAACTAGATCATACGGATCAAAATCTGACCATCAAAATTCGTATTGAACTGAAAAAGATCGAATGTCCACACCCAAAGACCCCACTCGCCCGAGTGTTGGGACAAAACTGATAACGATATGCCTGATGCAGGATGTAAAATTCTGTCGGGCTAACGGCTCGTCAAAGAAATATAACGTGCGAAGAAAAAAAGAATGTACCTATCTGTGTGGTCACAAAAGTCCAAAACCCACGGGCTGCTCCCCGCTGACTTCCAGAGGGCGCAGCCCCTGTCGAGCGGGAGGTCTGATACGGTTGTGAGGTTAAGCAGGCATGTGCAGGACGTGACGATTCCTTGGGTGAGCCCAGAACCAGAGCGCCATGTGCCGGCTCTGCATGCATGGAAGCCTCCTATGATGGCGGGGAATGCCCATGATCTGCCCCTGCCTTCCCTTAAGGGCTAACTGTTTCACAGGGGGCTGCCCCAAAGGGGTACTCCGGTGGCAATACCTGCGGCGAAGGAGACAACGCACAAATCAGGCAACGTCTCGACCCACACAAAACAATGGCCAGTCACCCTAGAAATAGACCTGACGTCTTCCTTCGAAGTCGGAGTACAGCTGCCCATGAGGCAGGGAAATGAAAAACGGTTGTACACGCAAAAATCAGGTCCAGGTGAAAGCCAAAAGTCCAAGCGGACGATTAACCGGGACCTTCCACTGGAATTCACAGCCGGTGATCGATAAAAAAATAAAAAATAAAAATAAAAAGATCTCAGACTGGATGTCTAACTTTCTCAGACAAAGATCTCAGACTGGACGTCTCACTTTCTTACTCAAAGATCCCAGACTGGACGTATTACTTTCTTCTTACACAAAGATCTCAGACTGGACGTCTCACTTTCTCACATAAAGATCTCAGACTGGACATCTAACTTTCTCACACAAAGATCTCAGACTGGACGTCTAACTTTCTCAGACAAAGATATCAAACTGGACGTCTCACTTTCTTACACATCTCAGACTGGACGTCTTACTTTCTCACACTAAGATATCAAACTGGACGTCTTACTTTCTCACATAGAGATCTCAGACTGTACAACTTTCCCACACAAAGATCTCAGACTGGACGTCTCACTTTCTCAGACAAAGATCTCAGACTGGACATTTTAATTTCCCACACAAAGATCTCAGATTGGACGTCTCACTTTCCAACACGAAGATCTCAGACTGGACGTCTAACTTTCCCACACAAAGATCTCAGACTGGACGTCCTACTTTCTCACATAAAGATCTCAGACTGTACGTCTAACTTTCCCACACAAAGATCTCAGACTGGACGTCTCACTTTCTCACACAAAGATCTCAGACTGGACGTCTCACTTTCCCACACGAAGATCTCAGACTGGACGTCTAACTTTCCCACACAAAGATCTCAGACTGGACCTCTCACTTTCTCACATAAAGACCTCAGACTGGACGTCTAACTTTCTCACACAACGATCTCAGACTGGATGTCTCACTTTCTTCTCACACAAAGATCTCAGACTGGACGTCTCACTTTCTCACACAAAGATCACAGAATGGACGTCTAACTTTCCCACACAAAGATCTCAGACTGGACGTCTCACTTTCTCACATAAAGATCTCAGAATGGACGTCTAACTTTCTCACACAACGATCTCATACTGGATCAATGTACCTTAATTAATCAATTTCAAACCAATTTAAACGGTCAAGTAAAAATGTAGGTAATGTGTACCTTGATAAACACCCGGTGACACAAAGTGCCACTACGCTGATTAGGATCACCCGTAGAGAGGTCCCAGAAACCGCGTTCAGTCTTCAGGCTATATTGCAGCCCCCGGCAAAAGCTGAGGTGGGGCTTTAAAATAACGACAAATTGCGTCCCACATGGGAAATGAGTGCCATTTGAAAAATGAGTCAAGTCCACTGGCCGATGTTCGCATTAAATATCAACGTTAGGCTCAAAGGTCTGTCGATACACATGATACATAAACGGTTCATATGTCCGCCAGATAGACCCGCTCTTCATAGTCGAAGTGCTTCTGCTGAGGGGTAAGGCACTAACTGCATACAAATAGGCCTGATCTGTAAAACGTATATGCGCACAAAACTCAGGTACTGGAACAAAGTCAAGTCCAGAAGGGACGAACAACCAGGACTTTCAGCCAGAGTTTACAGCAGGCGAATGCACACAGACAACAAAATCAGGATTCTTCAAAGTAGAGTAGGTCCCTTTTGATAAGTATGCTGCCATCAACCTTCCTGCTGTCTGGAACTTACCTGCAAAATTCATGTATATTTTTTAGAAAAGGGGAAATAATTTGGACTTATGATGCTAACTTTCTACATTTTTAAAAAGAAAAACCGGAAGTTGGGGGTCAAGTCGTCGTGTCAGCTGATGAGATTAATGGGTCATCGGTGGTCACCACTGGGGTCATTATGGCGACTATGGTATCTCGTGATTAAGTACCGGTGGTTTTAGCGGAAGCTAGGTTGTGAAAGAAAAGCCCACCCAGCCACCCCACGCTACCCACACCACCCAGCCACCCCACGCTACCCACACATAATTGTTATCAAGTCTTTACGTCCTTTTCAGGACGTAATTTTTTGTTATTTGAAGCCCCACTCTGGCTTTTGCCAGGGGCCGCAATATAGGCAGGCCATAAAAATGGCCAAATGTCTGAACGCGGTTTCTGGGGCCTCTCCACGGTGATCCTCATCCACATGGTGGCACGTTTTGTCATCGGGTGTTTATCGCTTGTGTGATGTCCTAGTGGGGTAGAAAGTCACTCACTCACTCACGCTACCCACACCACCCAGCGGGACATATTATCATCAAAGACAATAAAATACCAGCTATTAGCAGAAAACTACTACACGCTTGACCACCGATATTTCACACCACAACTTAGTAGTAGAGAGGCCCACTCATACAACTTGATGATAACAGGGATGCCAAAAACCTATGCTAACAACAATAATACACCTACGACATGCTCGATTACCGTTATATCAGACCCTATCTATCGCAGCCTAGCTACCACTAAAACCGCCAGTACTTCACCCGGAGAAACCAAAATCGCAGCCTAGCTACCGCCAAAACCACCAGTACTTCACCCGGAGACACCACAATCGCAGCCTAGCTACCACTAAAACCACCAGTACTTCAACCGTAGACACCACAATCGCAGCCTACCTACCACTAAAACCACCAGTACTTCACCCGGAGACACCACAATCGCAGCCTACCTACCACTAAAACCACCAGTACTTCACCCGGAGACACCACAATCGCAGCCTAGCTACCACTATAACCACCAGTACTTCACCCGGAGACACCACAATCGCAGCCTACCTACCACTAAAACCGCCAGTACTTCACTCGGAGACACCACAATCGCAGCCTAGCTACCACTAAAACCACCAGTACTTCACCC